>JAGDQP010015098.1:0-12279 GCA_022664845.1 Lepisma saccharinum | reverse complement strand
CTTTTTTTTTTTTTAATTTTACAGGAGAGACAAAAATTATTTAAATGAAAAAAATAATTTGGTACAATTCTTCGTATTTCATTTTAAAAAGGACACGAGTGTCATGTTTTTTTAAATGAAAAGGGTGGTTTCTATGGGTCTTCATTTGTCTTGGATATCTGCCCTTTCTAAAGTAAAGGATTCAATTATTGTTTAAGTAACATATAGAAATGTTTACCTTTCTTTTGTGTTTTGGTACAGAAACTACATTTTGCGTTCCGGTGTATAAGAGCTTTTATTATGATGATTTTAGTTCCATCTGTGTTGATTAGCGCTATTCCTCTGACTTACTTTCGTGTACAATATTTGTATAGGAAAGACGTCTAACGTCTGTGAAGATCGCTTAAGCTAAATTAAATAGTCCTCTTCAAAAAGTGATACGTTCTTTATAATTTCACAATTCATTTTTCTGACAGTCGCTTGCGCTTCCGTTGCTGGCGTTTCATCCCATCCCACCCCACCCCACCCCACCCCGGGAAGGCGCCCCTCCATAGGTTGGGAACCACTGGCTTAAATGAATTTTAAGATAATTGGGTATAGATGTAAATATTGCAATAGTCTGCACACACGAAGCCCCGAACTTCTTCGGCTCCCATGTCTGTCCCTCAGTCGCTAAAATTGTGCGTACAAACATTAAATCAGATGAGATAAGTCCATCGGGCAACTCAGTTTCTCATTTTGGACAGTTCCTGCTCAGATTCTAAACACATTATTAAAGGACAATAACCCCGTCATGCTATAGGTATATAAGTTGTAAATAGATGGCGCTGATGGCCACGGAAGTTACGACAATCTGTATTCTCACAAATGAATTTATGGGTGGTTCAAAACGCTTTTTTAACCGAGCGTAACAGAGGAGTAGGGGACATCAGGAAACGTTTAGAAAGCACGCTTAAGAGTGCTTTTTTCATCCATCGAAACGGACACAGTGGCCAAAAATCTTATTCATTAAAAGAAGTACTTATGGTGTGGCCTAAGTCTGAAAACATGCGTCTATTTGTAAAACCGGTAAAGGAATTCAAAACAAATACGGATTAATGGTCTCTCGATGGAAGGCACTATCAGTCATAGGTTAATTTCGTCATGGCCGCCATCTTAAATCTTGCTCGATTTTTTTTAAAATGGGGAGTCGTGAAACATATCAGTCTGAGCTAGAATTGTAGTAGAAACACATGGGTAGGGTTAGTTTCAACATTTATTTATTTTCGAGAGAGATAATGAGATGTGACATGAGTGTACATAAAAAAGGTATTCTCTGTGCGATGCGTAGGATGTGTAGGTAGCGCTCCACATATTTTCAACCAACCGCACGAAATGAGGAGAGGTGCTTAGTCCAACTCTCGGCCGCCTGTGTCTTTCAAGGTGCCCAGGATTGCCAAGGACATTCTGGTACTCAATTCGATAGGAGGCTGAGTGCACCTCAGAGCGCTAAGCATCATAACATGCGAGAAAAGTCTCCATCGTCCTGGCCGGGATTTGAACCCGGCAAACCCGATTCGTAGTCAGACGCGCTACCGCCTAAACCACTGCGACTCCCATTAGTGTACATGGTTGATTCAAAGGCCTGGAAATACTCTCTTATTTTAAAACGGTGCAAGAACTGAAAACCTAATGAGTACGACAATCACAGGAGCCATCTTAAAATCGGACATTTTATATATTTCACGAAATTTTTGAAAGGGAAAAGAGTCGTATGATATATCAATTTAGTGTAGACTTTTACCACAAAAGCATTATTAAAGTTATTTTTATATAATGTTGTTCTTGTAAACAATAGCGACATAAGAATGTAATGTGGAAGGGTTTTGCTTATTAAGAGATCTTGCTAAATGCATTCTCGTCTTAAGTATATAATCAACATATTCACCCATTTTCAATCTACTGCTAGGGGAAGACCTCACTCTTTTTTATTGAATGTGTACAACCCTTGTCGTCCATCTGTACTAATGTCACATCTCTTTATCTCTCACGAACATAAATGTGTGGAAACACTGACTTCGCCAATGTATTTGTGCTAAAATTCTAACCCTGATTGAAATATTACACGACTCCCTTACAATTTAAAAAAAAAATCAAATCGGACAAGAATCAAGAAGGCCAACTTCAAGATAGGGGCCATGATAAATGGTGGGGGGGGGGGGAATGCAGCAGAAAGTAATTGTCTATTCGTAAAATAAATTTTTATGAGTGGGGCAACGATAACTCCGTATAATTAAGCAGCTAAACAGTAGTAGGCCCACTAGTTCACAAATGACAGCTGTTAATAACGTCCGCATTCGAAAGTACATTCATCGACAGTACGTTAACATGAATGGAGTAATTTCCTCCGACGTCCTTCCAGAATCCCATTGTTAACAGCCAATCTATAAGATGTCATCTACAGTTGCGAGAGCACTAACAAGTATTGATAGTGGTGATTATATACGGAACATAAAATATCAAATAATATATCCAGTGCATTTCCTATATCTCGTTGCGTTGCCGTGCAACCAAACTTCGCTGCTTATCTACAAGTTCATGATTTGGGTCGGGTTTGGACTGTTGGGTATCGTGGATGTTTGTCTCCGTTGAGTTTACCATGTGAGAGATGGGGTCAGCGTATTCCACAGGTTTTGGTTTTGGCCGATGTCTTATGGCCGGATGCCCTTCCTGACACCAACCCACACACCAGCAAACCGGGTATGGACACTAAACGTTACTATGAAATGGAGCTCCACCGGGAATCGAACCCGGGACCTCTCGCACCGAAGGCGAAGAAGAAGAATATTTGGGAAAGTAATAACTTCGCTTAATTAGGTATCCCAAACGAAAACTTCGACAAAAATGAAGGGTAATCTGTGGGGTTCTGGGGTACCAGCGGGTACTTGCTGTTGGCATTTCTATATATACCTTTTTTTTTAAGCAGAAAGCAAAGAGAACATTTAACTAAGACATTCAGTGAAAACCCGAACACGATATATCAAGTGGTTATCGAGATACGCCTTAACTAGTGCAACCCCAAGAAAAAAAATAACTTGTGGGGTTTTAGTACAAAACGGAAAGAAATGCATAAATTACTTACAGATCCTTATATCTTTCAAATTGTTGCTCAAAGTAGTTCCATTGGGTACCTGTGTGGGGTTCTTGGGTACTCATAATATCGGCTGTCGAATTTCGTCGGATGGGTTTATAAACAAAATGATCAGCACCATATAAGATTATATTAATTGAAAATTTGAAGTATCTAATTTAAACTGTTATCGAGATATGGCATTTTAAACTTTTGTACCCGATGATTGAAATTGAAATTATTTATGGCCTTCAGGCATCTAAGACTCTGGCCGGGATAGAAGAGGAGAAAGGATACGGGAAGGTATCGGCCAGGGCCTAAGTTGAAGGGGTCGTCCCGGCATTTGCCTAGTGTGACTGAGGAACCGTCAATTGTCACATTTTTAAAGAAAGGAACAAAGGTCGCATTTAGGTGAAACGTTAATTGAATACCAGGGATTCTGCCAAGATTTTCAGTTTGGGGATGTTGGAGGGGTGTAAGTAGAATTTCACGAAGTTTTTGTCGATTTTTAACCCTAAAAAATGTAAAGTTGGGGTGTATACTCAAGAATTTGGGAGGTGACACCCCCACCCCCCACTGGGGGTTTGAGAAGATCCCAGGTGAAAACCCAGCACGATATATTATGTGGTTAATCAAGATATGCTTTATTAGAAATCGAATTTCCTGGTTGTTCGGCCAGTCGTCTTCAAGATTCTCTGCCAAGATGTTGGATACCTGATATTATGCAACGAATAAATAATAGGTGCTATTTGAATCTACAATCGGCGTTATTATTATTTAAAATAATATTGTTTCCTGCGGATAATCAAATTTAATCCTTTGCGTTAGGAAATATACATTTTCTTTGAATAGCCAAATGGTGGTTCTACACAGGGAAGGCAGAAATACCGAACTGAATATGTAGCGTTGGGGACGTTACAGGCTTGACTTGATTCTTTCGAGTTAGGAAATATTTACTCCACTTACTTTATTGCTTACGGAACTCACAAGTTCATGGCCGCAGTAACAAACGTTCGCCATAGGATTCTATCCTGAGCAGGATCAAACAAGTTTTCATCACAAACACCTACTTCTCGAAGATCCCTTCTAATATTATCCTCTCAACGTCGTCTCGGTCTTCCTAATGGTCTCTTTCCCTCCGGCTTACCAACGACGATGGAATATAATCTTCGTTTTTTCTCCATCCGAGCTACATGGCCTGCCCAGCCCACCTTAGTCGTCGCGATTTCATTATTCGTACAACATCGGGTGAGTCGTACAGTCCATGAAGTTCTTCATTATGCAGTTTCCTCCATTCCCCAGTTATCTCCTCCCGTTTCGGCCCGTATATCTTTCTCACGGCCTTATTTTCAGACACTCGTAATGTAGGTTCATCTGCTAGGGTCGTGCTCCAACTTTCGCAACCTTAAAGTATTACCGGCAGAATAACCGTTCTGTATATTTTCAATCTCAACTTTCTTGATATTAATCGCGAGGTTAGGAATTTCTGGACTGAGTAGAAGCATGCATTACCAGATGCTAAGCGACAATTTATTTCTTCTGTGACCTCGCTTTTGCTTGTTACATATGCTGCTAAGTATTTAAATTTGTTTACTTTCTCTATATTCTCATTCTTAATTGTTAAGTATCTATTTCCGTTATTCTCTGTGTTTCGGCTTGTTATCATGTATTTTGTTTTCTCTATCTTTACCTGTAGACCTATCTCATCGCACGCTTCTACTAAGGCATCGGTGTTACTTTGTAGTACATCTATATACTCCTCTATTAAATCTACATCATTCGCGTATACGAACAGTTGATTCAAGTCATTCAATGTTAGTCGCTTTTTGTCCTCTTTTATTTTCTGAATCGCATATTCTAACGCGAAACTAAACAGTAGTGGTGACAAGCCATCACCGTGTTGCAATCCGTTTCGAATGTTGAAACTATCTGACATATTATTACCTATCCGCACTCTGCTTGTGGGATCGGTGAGACACATCCTCACTGGTTGAACAAGTGTTTTCGGAATTCCAAATCGTATCAGGATACTGTATAATTTGTTTCTGTTTTGATAGTCATGATTTCTTAAAATCAATGAATAACTGGTGAACAGTCCCATTATATTGCCATTTCTTCTCTAAGATTTGTCTCAAGGGGAAAATCTGGATCTATTTCTTCTAAATCCACATTGGTGATCTCCAACTATTACATCTACGTATACGCTTAGGCGAGTTAGTAGGATATTACTCAGCACTTTGTAACATGTTGGCAGTAAATTCCTGTTTTTTCTCCGTTGTGTACATTAAGATGTTCGTCGAAATATTTTTTTTCCACACATCGATAATTTTAGTCGGATCCGCTTTAAGATCTCCTCGTTCATTTTTAATCATCTTTAATCTAGGCTGGTAACCTTTCTTTAACGAGTTTACCCCTTTGTACAAATCTCGCATGTTATTTTTCTTGCCGTTTTCCTCTGTCTCCTGAATCTTCTGCGTCAGATATTCTCGCCTTATGTTTCTGAACCCCTATGTGGCGTTGCATTTCATTTCGCTTTATTGTAGTGGTTGGTGTTTGCTTCGCTTTTATTACTTAGCCATCGTTGCCTTGTTCCTCATGAAGCTTAAGGAATTCTTCATCAAACCAAAGCTTGTTCTTCTGCTGTTTCTTCTCACCTAAACGTTCTTTTGCTGCGCACTTTACTGCATCCCGAATTGACTCCCACATCTTACTCGAAATAATTTTAAAAATCGAATTTTCTTTTGACTGTTGTAACAAAACACTAAATGTAGTTTGTAATTATCACATATCTCCATATTTTAAGTGTACTGGAATTGGAAAGGGACTACCTAAACACGTTAAAAAGTAAGCTGTATTTTGTTTCACTCAATTGAGTCGAGCTTCTTGAAGTTCGTAGAAGTTCCTATGGGTGAACTTTACACTACGTGAAAACTATCAAAGGACAGTTAAAGAATTAAGCATGTGGCGGGAGTTTAAATAGACAGTTACATGACCGGGTGGCGGGTTATGTAGTTCATGAATATGGCTGATGAGCTACAGATTCAGTTTTGTATTGGTTCTGATGAACTTATAACATGTATAAAGGCGTTAGAAAATATTTTTTTAACAAGCCACTTTACTATTGAAGATTTTTATTTCCCATTGGAATATTTGGCATTTACTGTGTACGTTAACTTTAAGAAATATGTATATAACAATTAATCATTTTTTTTGCAATGTTTTCGTAAGTAAAGACAATCTTTTGTTCCTGTCGTCACCTGTACTACAAGATACAAGCACAGCAGTATATTTATTATTTCACCTAGAGATCGCTAGATCGTGAGATCGTACAGACACCGGAAATAAGTGTAATATTGAAAAGTAGAAGCCGAATTTGTTGTAATTTCAAGGAGAGGGTGTATCAATGTATCAGAGAAATGGATCATCAGTTACTGTAAACATGAAACTTATTTATACTGTCATTCAAGACTGATATTCAATGCAGAAGTGCACCGGTCACTGTTATTTAATGGATGGAACATCTAGTAGTGTGGAAGTTCTACACTACAAATTTAGAGGAAATTAATGTGATTTCGGGTGCATGACCAACTAAGCTCTAAGCATCAAACCGCTTTTAGGGAACATAACTTGAAGCGATCAGGCCAGAGGGCAGCTGAAAAGCGCTCGCGTGCTTGAGATTTAAGCTCTGTTTGCGTAGCTACGAGTTAGTTGTAGCCCCACCTTCCGGCACTAACGTCGTGCCAGAGCTGTTTTTCTCACCTAGTCAAGGAATAGTTGCCAGTGAGGAAGATACTATGTAAGGCTACATACCCAGAAATGTTGCTGGAGAGTTATATGCAAACTTCATTCCCGAGAATTAGCGAAGTTACTTTTGAGTTAATGAGGTTTAGTTACTGTGGAAAGAACTTGTGACGTGTTCAGTTAGTTCTACTGGTCAATATAGTAAGACTGATTCCATATTAGTAGTATTGTTAGAATCAGTTTTCCTCTCTAGCATATGCGCCAACAGTAATTAAAATTTGTACAAAGTAGCGATATACAGTTTATACGACAGAAGCACATAGAAAGTTCAGTTTGAAGCATTGCCCAAAGCCCAGCAACATTGCAATAATTTTCTGTTGTTCAGATAAACGTCTTTGATGATACATTTTGGGTGTGGATTTTAGCACTTACAGCTAAAGGCGAATCGTGACGGGCCGAAGTCGAAAGTTACTAGACTGGCCCATATAAAAATACAGTTTACCAAAGTTTTTGTCGTAATTATATTTAGAAGACTGCAGAACTTTGGAACTTATCAATATCATAATGATTGTTTGGTACTTCGTAATGATTTGTTTGTATTTAAGTACTGTTAGCGAAAGGATCGTATATGACGTGGTAGCACAGTCTTTTTATATACGATTAAATCAGGTAGAGTCCGTTTGACCAAGGATCGTTTATTATAGTGGTTAATTTATGAAATAATAGAGCAACACTTATTGACGTTTTTACCGACACCTTGTTTATTACAAAAAGTTCCAATATTATATGACATACAAATACTTTACAGTTATTAAGATGAGTGTCCCGAACGCGGGTTCTTTAATGACTTGACTTGTGGTTCACCTCTATTGTAGTGATAACTTCGACTTTGGGCTTTCGGAAAGGAAAGTGTCTAGAGCACGGATACTAACTCCAGTCCAAGTTAGCAAGGTATAGGTATACCGATTCCAGTGCAAGTTGGGGGATTAGGAAGAGTCCTGACTCCAGTCCAAGTCAGGTAGGAGGAGGTGACCACTTTTCGGAGCGAAGAAGTGATACTTCTAAGGCTCTTGACTGGCCTTTTATATCCTTTTGTAGTGGGCGTATTTTCACTGTTTCCAAGCTTCACCGCTTGGTGTTAGTGTTGTCTGGTTCTTGGGTTGCTTATGCAGCATTATGTAACTCTTGTTGTTCGTGGTTTGTTTTCATTGTAGTCATGTTAACATACTGACCCACTTCCCATTACAATATTGTGTCATGAATTGAATTATTACAAGAGAACAGTGACTATATTCGGAAAATATCTAATTGATATATGCGAAAGTGATTCCGCACGAGAATTCATACAGTTTTATTGAACGTTGAAAGTAATAAAAGTGCCAAAAAGTTAGAAGAGGCGTTAGATTCAAGAACTAAATATACTACGTCAAGTGAGGAAGTAGAGACATTCCACTTGAAGAACGGCAGACATTACTTCTACTATCAGCAGTATCAGTTGGACTGTTGTCATATTTTATTAATGTGATGGAGTTGGACATTTTATTCAATACCATCACATATGAAAGAAAAACTGCCACATCGTTATAATATTTTTCAGTTTTGTGTATGTGTAAGAACTGTTATTTTTATAATAAACTATTGTTCTTCAAATCGTGGACTATTGGCTCACTAAACATTATTGACAATGTTCGCAACCATTAGGTTATAACAGTTGCTTAAAATTATCTGATTCACTTCATAGACGATGATTAAACAAATCTGCTTTTTGAATAGCGACACTAATTGCTTCTTCGATAGAATCTCTCGCACTCGTATACCGTTACAAACTAACCATCTTTGTTTATATGTTAAACCCACAATATGGTGACTCCACAGTGTCATGCTCAACGTCTACCTGAACTCCCGCCACATGCTCACTTCTCCTTTAACCGTCCTTTGTCTCCTGCCTAAAAAACTACTAATGAGTTTTTAAAATTTTATATCAATTTACAAATCTAGGTTGTGTAAGTGTGCTATTTTTGTGTCCTTTTTTATTGTGCATGAGCTAGTCAACCAGCTATGACTAGTGATGAGCGAAAATAGCAGTCACTGTGATTCTGTCCTTGTGAAAGAAATATCGCGATCACTTCGGTGAGTGAACTTCTTATACTGTGATTCGCAGTGATCCCCTTGTCAAGCCTCGCTCGCTGTTGACTTCACTGCCTTAGCACGCCTTCACTCGTTCTACTAGACAGCGCATCCCATATAGCCGACAGCAACGTTCGTTCACCCCTGCCTCCCCATCCTTATGCTGCTCATAACGTGTTGAGAACAAACAAGGACAGTGTAAAATATTACAATTATTATCGGAAGCTAGCGGAACGGGGAAAAGGGTTTGTGGTTTTTGTTGTATTCGGCAAGATGTTATACCATTTGTTTTTTGTTTTGATTTTTCAGAGAAAATGTGCCCCACAAAGTAAAGACAATCTTTGTGTGCATTCACGTTACCCTCCTTTTTTTTTTTCAACAATTTTTTTTCTCAGATAAGTGGGAGGTCACATCCTCCACCACCGTGAACCTCCACCCATACCAGTTCTAGTAAGTCATAAAAGTCTTCCTTCAGACTGCTCTGCAGTGAGTGAGAAACAGCGGTCGCAGTCTTTCACTACGATGGTGATAAGCTACTATCGCAGCGAAACATGCAAGTGCAGGGGCTACGTGAATCATTATTTAATCACTCTCAATCATTGTGAGTGACAAATCGCTGTTTCGCTCATCACAGGCATTCCTGGGGACAAATATGGGGAAGTGGAGGCTAGAACCTTAATTTAGGTATTCTCACGGAAAACCTTAGTTAGAATGGTCGACAGCAGGATTCGAATCAAAGTCCGTGGCTTTAACCACTGAACCAGGGGCTGCATATTGTTTGTGTTCGTTCCAGATTTTTATTATTATTTTCATTTTGGAAAGTTGAATTCACAACATTGACGACGCAGTAACAGCGGATTGTGTTTTGAACTTAACTGTGATTAAAATTATAATTCTTTGCCCCTTTTTATATATATATATATGTACTCGTACTCAAGGATGTTCATCTTACATGATTCACCTTATACATGACCAGTGACCTTGAGTAGCATCTATGGCTTTTTAATTAGTACAATTAGGGAACGTTTAAGAATTACATAAGCACATGTTTAATCAATTTGGACTCCCTCCTTCTCTCCTTGTGATTATGTAAGGATTGTCAAATTTCTTATCGTTACTTCGTAGACCCAGAAAAATATTTAAATATATATTAAATTTATACTAGTATTTTTTTTTAACGAATCTTACGTAATCATTTCATTATCAGATAAAATAAGCAAAGCGTGCACTGCTGTTCCTTGAGTGCTTACGTAATACGTGAACAGTTCCTTATTCCTTTAGTGTTAATTAAATGTATCATCATCACATATTTGTAGACTGGGTTAGAGATTTCTAGAAATCAATTCGGTCAGTAAAATATCCTCATTTCGAGAATTAAGAAAAAAAAATGGCGAACATAATTACGAATAACAAAATGTTAATACCTTATGTAATTATGTCAAAAGAAAATATTCCTTTTCCTGTTCTTATTATGTACTCTTGTTTAATTTGTAATTTTTTTTCGTTATCTATTTATTTGTTCTTTTTTTATTATTTTTTAGGGAGAAATAACTTGAAGAACAGAGAAAACGATATTTGTAATCACCTGGTGTATGTATGTACAATCATGAGTGTTCTTACATTGTTATCAGTACCAACAGTTCAGAGCGTGGAAGCTCTCTTAAAGCTTTTAATCCATCATTACAACACCTTATGTAATCTTACGAAGTATTATTTATCGTATGAAAAGCCTAATGAAACTATATTTGCGGGAACCAGGTAGGTGCTAGTTGTAATTATTATTATTTCCTTTGATTACTGAGAATTCCTTCTCGCCTGTCTTCTCCTAGCTGTAGAGTTTTCAGTTCCTGGGTTGGACTTTTCTTTATTATTAAAAATTCCGTGTTACGAGAATTGCACGCTTCTGAATTAGTTGTGCCCAATCTTAATGTCGGTACTTCGTCTTTCCTTGATTTGTGTAGAACTTCTGTGTTTGAGATTATTGTGGGTGTTATTATGTCACTTGTTTTATTTTCCATTGTTCTTTGTCATTCTGTGCTAGTTGTATACATTTCTCTTGTTTTTGTCTGTTTAAATGCATTTTCCAAATGTAGAATTCCTGGAACTGTTACATCTGTAAAGAATATTAGTTTGTTTACTTTGTCAATTACTGTTATGTCTGTCCTGTTGAAGGTTGGTCTGTCTGTTACTATAGTTCTATTCTTCTATGATGCGTCGCTTTTTCCTTTTCCTCGTGATTGTATCTTGCCCTTATTCTCTAGTTTGTTGCTCGTTCTAGGTGTACTGTTATTGCTATTTGATTATGCCTTTCGTTATATTTCGTTTATGCAATAAGTGGACATCCGTTTGTGATGTGCTGAGGGGTTTCTGTATGCATGTCTCTTGTCTGCCTTCATTCCATTATTTTTCATTATGTATTTTATGTAATATTCTGTTTCTGGCATTAGCTCTCCGCTCCTTAGTTACTCAGATGATGCTTTTTTGCCTATATGTATGTACCTGGTTGGTTTCTGCTCGGTATCTTCCATACTTTTTTTCCATCAATGCTTCTATTTTGTGTCATCTGTGGATCTTCTATGTTGCTTAGAGTCAATGGTGTGTCTGTGGTTTGTGCTGAAATTATCGTTCTGTAGAAGTAAGTTCTTCCTGTGTGAACTTGTTTATTGTGCATATTTTGTATACTGGTGATTCCTCGGCCTCCTTCCTTTGTAAGTAACAATATACGCTCGGTTACTGACTTTGGGTGGGTGTTATATGATCTAATAATGTTCTTGTTTCCCTTGTAGTTCTAGGAGTTCTGTGTTTGTTCATTTTATTGTGTGATATGTGTACTGTGTATTTCAACGTGTATTCATTGTTTTCACTAGGTTTCTGCTGTTTAATTGAGCTTGTGCTTTTTTTAAGTAATAATAATAATGATTAGTAGTATATAAGAACAATATGAAACGAAGTTGCCACACCTTGGGGAAATCAACCTGCTGTACATGTACATTTGGACCCAACCTCGACCTCGCCATCAGACTTCAACCGCGACCTCGCGAAATTGATCAATTAAATGAACACCTACTGTGAAAGACATGTCTATGGAACATTTTGGATAGGTGAATTATGAACAAATAAATATTCGGTCTATTTCAAAATGAATAAATTTGTAATTGAAATGAATACTTTAGTCAGACAAGGGCTATTCGGTCGGACAGTAAATTATTTCAGAATACGTAGTTGTTCAACTGAAGTTATGCATCTTGAAAAATGGTATGCTGTGTGCGAATTTAGGGGTGTGCGTGGGATTTCCTTATAACAGAAAGATCAGCATTCCCGCT
>JAGDQP010015097.1:14560-43552 GCA_022664845.1 Lepisma saccharinum | reverse complement strand
TTTTAAACAAACGATTAGTAGGTCTACAATAATTATAATTACAAAAACTTATGGTGGTCACAAATGACCCCCCTCCTTCCGCCTTCGTTGATATTGCAAATGTTAAAGGTCTCAAAAAATCTAACTTAAAAAAAAATCATATACTGGATACTTAACTACGAAAATAATTAACTATACAAGTTCGATTACAAGTGACATGCTTACCCTAAACTGGAATAGAAACCAGAGAGAAAGTATTTTAGTTTTATTAATAGGTTAAAAAAAAGCGTAATGAGTACAGTATTTAAACGAGCAACATAAATATAGTACTTACCAGGACATCATGATTTATATTTCTTGTGGCTTCCTTCAGAGTTATTTACCGCACTTTTATCTTCTTTATCTTCTGTTGTTTTATTTCCGTGTGTAAAATTAATCAGTCATGAAATCACTTGTTCTGGTCACCATCTTCTAGATACTCCTTTCTGTCTTAAATTAAAATCACACTTTTAAAACAAAAATACATTTCCACATCTACTGTTCGTAATGTGATTAAACGTACACTATTGTAGGCATTTTCACTGAAGGACGGATTCAATCAAATTTCCTGTCGAAACGAACACCAGCCATGTTTCTCGGAAACTTTCATTCTTCCCTTCCGTAAAGATCTAGGTCATCCTATTGAAAACAAAAGATCATGACTTATAGCGATGCTCTACGGTAAAAGTTCAAACTAAGTTTCGCGCGCAACCTTTGAAAAATACCCTTGGAGCAAGCTTGTGGAGCCTCTAAAATCCAAGGCTTGGCCGAGCGGAGCTTCTCTTCAGGCATGCCTTAGAAAATATACTTGTGGAAGCCTAATGCAAGTGTAATTTGAAAGGCTGAAGGAAATAAGGCAACACAAGGCAAATGCAAGCTTAACGTAGACGTGCTTGCTACCAGGGTATTATCGGTTTCAAAGAAACATTAGACTTATCTTAACTGGTTGGTGACTTTTCCGATGAACTATGGCTACCGATACTATTCTTAAGTTTATCAGAATGTGAGTTAACTGAACTTGACTCACTTGACACACTCGAGGATACTGACTCTGTATCTGACAAATCTGAAAATAAACGTGTATATGAATCTGACATATTTGTAAATTTCAACTTACCAACCTCCAACAGGGCCCTTGCTGCTTCCTTGGTAGCGGGGGTTACTTCTCCTTCTGCTTGGGACTTTGACTGCCTCTCATCTTCTTCTTTCTTCTTTGCTTTGGGCTTACCTCTATCCTTATCCTACTCTTCTTACCTGCCATCTCTTCGCCCACCTTCAAAAACTCCACGCACGACAACACTTTATCACACTCACGAAGGCCTATGTATTATGAACACTTCTCACTGAATTATTCGCACTTCACAGGAGTACGCTTTTTTTTTTTCACTAAGCACTCTGTAACGGACAAAAGGAGCTCAAATTGAATGAGAGTGTCACAACTCACAGTATCCAACTTTAATTGAAGAAAGTAGACCTATGTGTTACTAAAACTTCTCACTGGACTATTCGCACTAAACAAGAGTAGGATTCTTCCTCACTAAGCACTAATCTTTATAACACTTCTCACTACACTACACAAGCACCGAACTGTAATGATTATGATATCTTGAATTATTTTCAGAAGCACTCTTTAACTACCTGTACTTCTCGCACTGCAAAAGCAAACTAGTAACTCTATTTTATAGCTACTTCACTTTCACGATACAGCACCTACAAGCGTAATCTTAATGGTCTTAATAAATCCCGGCGAACAGGTGGATTTGCCGAACTGTTTCACAGTGTATATTAACGAAATGAAACGTTTCATAAAATATAATGGCAATAAATTTGACGACTAACACTTCTAAACGGCTGTACCGAAACGATACCTGAAATTATTGTTGGTTAACAAAACTTGATTCTGATTAAACGTAAAATAGTAATGTTTGTTTACATTCCATTTTTCAAAGTTTGAAAGTGTGAAATTCTTTAAAGAAAAAAAAAACAAATGTGCAGAATGACTTTTGAGTGGAGAGTGTTACACCCCACAAAACCTCCCTTTAGGTTCGTCAAATAAAAAATGTAACATGCAGTGCTCTTTAATTCTTCTGCACTTAATAAGAACTTAGATTAAAAATATTTCTTGGATGCATATGATCAGACTTCTATAATGGGGCTAAGACCCCCCCCCCCCCCAATCCAAACGCTATCCGTTCCGTCTGCCGTGGTGGTAAGTTATGATGCTTCAAAAGATAAGTTCAATACCGATGATCTGGCAACGCTGGGTACTTCTCGGGTTCAGTGAATCGTAAGCAGTGTTGCCATATTAGTTGTTTTCGAACTAAATTTAAAGGCCGTTTAGTTGGGGAAATAGCCATTTAGTTGCTAGTGGGAAATATAGTCATTTTAAAATATTACCTGGTTGTAATCTAGTTTTTTTAAAACTGAGAAATAAATTTTAATATGATTTTTGTTTTAAATAGTGGTTGATTATTGTATAATTCTTCTTCAATTCAACGTATCCAGTTGAAAAATGTTTCTTAAACATGTATTAGAAGCGCAACTAGATCCTAATCTATGCACGGTTTATTAGTTTGAGAGGATACTGACAGAATCAAGGAAATCTGGTATTAAAGAAGGACAAGAGAAAATTGAAAGGAAAATAAGTCTGAAAACTTGTTTGTGGTTAATGAAACAACTTCAACAATGATTGCCTAATGGCATTGAGACCCTTAGAAAAGTCCCTGTCTTCAGTTTGAACAACATTTTTTTCTTAGGGACTCTTAATTCCTCTGCTTGTAATATCCCATTTACATGGTAACTTTAACACTAAAATGGAATTTCTACGGCGAAAACTTACAATAGTGTAACGGAATACAAACACCATAGTCAATATTTGTATGGGCTCTTCAATTATTGTGTTGCTAGTGGTGAAAATTCATTATTTAGAAAATTAGCAGAATTTGTAATTTCCAGGCTTGTTTTACTGGGTCCAGCACAGAAGTTTTTGATCAACTCAACATTGTTAAATAATAATAATGAAGTAGAATGAGTCTACACATGTCGAATTCTATTTTGGAAATATCTGCTGGCTTACACAAAGGAAATAAATGCTGTCACAATTTTGAATTTCTTGTTAATCCTGTAAAAAAAAAAAAAAGGCAACAACGGAGGCAAACAAATTCCACAACCATCTCGTTCAACTTTATTGCTCCGTTAACTCCCACTGATGAAGTCACTGTTGATTATATTGATGAAAACTTACAAAACATTCATTTTAAACTGAGTTAACTACGTTTTAAACTATTAAACTTTTATTAAATATCTTTTGCACGATTATAATGGAACAAAATAAATTCTGTTTGATAATAGCTTGATTTTAGTTGTTTTTTTTTACTAAGATTCTAGTTGGTAAATTCTCGAGCTGCTGGCAACACTTGTCGTAAGTATTGTCATTGGCGTTTGTAATTTTCTAAAATTAGCAAGAGCCAACTTGTTTACATTCTTTGATGAGAAGAGGGATAAATATTGAAAAGCTGAGACAAAACGGCAATGATTTAGGCAAAGGTATTTGTTTCGTAAGATTTCCTTGTGTGTTTATTGAAGGATTTCTTTGGACTTAACCTATATTCTGTGTAATTAGTATTACTAAGGAAATACACTTAGTCCAATATCCATATTTATGTGTTTTGTATAAGGTTGTACGGTACTACAGAAAACTATTAGTTCTGTATGGTTGTCCTTTACATTTCCAATTCTTGTATGCATACCCTAATCAAGAGTGTACACTTAGCGTACAAGGGCGCTTTTTGAAAATGAACTCCTTAGCGTTTCCTTTAGTTTCATCACCTCGGTGCATCCAAACTATTTCATTACGAAGGATGAACATGTCCCTCTTTCTCCAAGTTAAGATTCCATTTATATGTCAGGAAGTTTGTTTCATTCTCATCGTCATTACCAGTAATTAGTTACTGAATTGTATTTGTATAGCTTTTCAGCTACTTTGTTTGCTATGTACCAGGCCCGTAGTCAGTGAAATAAAAGGGACGCGGGCCCTAAAGTTTTTCTAACCACCCCCCCAGACCAATTTTTTACTAAAACCTATGAAAATTAGAAGGAAGAAAATGCCCATATTTCAAGCAAATTCATCCCCTTTTCACAGTACAGTACCGAACCCAATAGTCGTCACAGTTCTTAGTATGTGGTATCGTAACGACGGACCATTCGTCAGTAGTTGACCAATAAAGAAACAAACGGTAATATCACAGTTTATATTAGATACATAAGTAAACAAAGTACTTTTATATTTTACATAAGGTATAATTTGAATTCTTACTTATGGCCTTTGGACATTTAGGGCTCAGGCTGGGATAGGGAGGGGAAAGAGATTCGAGAAAGTTTCGACCAGATTAGATTAGATTAGATTTTATTTCATTCTGTTGACCATAAACATACAATTATGTACAATGGTATAGAACATGTCAGTAATTATAACGGAGAATTATACATAGATGAACGAAAAAATACAATAGAAATTAGGATGCTACAAGACATCAAAAATAATGTAGAAAATATTTAAAATAAATGAATAATTATATAATATATAGAGGAATTGTAGTGTATAACACTTCTGTTACTAATTAATACATTGCAATAGTTACATTTTCAGTATTTATCTTTTTTTATATATCTTTATAATGCAACGTTTACAAAAAAAAATACTCAACACTCCATGTACTCCTTTATTGAGTAAAAACAATGATATAATAAAAGTGACTGTAGTTCTTTTCTGAATTGATTAAGAGGGTTTCGAGCCTTTATACAGCTAGGAAGTTTATTATACAAAACAATACCAGTGTATTTGCATCCCTTTTCATACAAGACAGTACGATGTTTCACTAAGGAGAAATTGTATTTATTTCTAGTGGAGTAACTGTGTTGGTCCCCTACACAATTAAGCGTAACTTCTAGGTGTTTCTTAACAAATACAAGTATGTTAAGAATGTACTGGCAAGATATTGGAAGTATACAGAGCTTTTTAAAGATTGGCCTGCAGTGTTCTCTAGGCTTAGCACGTGTCATGATTCTAATAACTCGCTTTTGTATTTTAAATATAATATTGGCTTTGCTTGCATTTCCCCAAAATATAATGCCGTACATTATACGTAGTATAATGCATTGAAATAAACTGAAGTAGATCATTTTTAAGGTAGATCCGTTGAGTACATTTCTAAGAACCAGGGCTGGGTTGCAAGAAAAATCTTAAACTAGACTTAAGAGTTTAACTTAAGTCGGTCAGAGTTGCACTCAGCCAAGTGTGTGCTTAAGTCTGTTGTTGGAAGCGCTTAATACTCTAACTTAAGTACTACTTTGGTACTTAAGTAAAACTCGACAAATGTGCATTTTTCGCTGCTAATTAAGTTTCACAACACTGCAATTCCGACCAAATGTGATCGTTGCGCATGCTCAGTAATAGTTAACAGTTGAATTGCTGTTGGCGTGTTAATTCAGAAGCGGAATTCGTGGAAAGAATATAAAGAAATTAATTACTCAAATTCCCAACATATTTTTTTTTCTTGTCGGTTAGACGAAATAACTGAGATAATCAGTAATGCGTATATTCTGAACTGTCCTAAAATCAAAACTATTCTGCAAAATATCTAGAAAAAGAATAGAATTAAGTGAAAAACAACTAATTGAATAAAATTGTTTTAACGTCCTTAACGAGCTGGGGAGCTTTTAAGGACGGGATCTACAGTTTTTAACAGTTTGCGTCCGGCTGGTTTGTTTCACAAAGTGGAATCCAAACCACTCAATTCAATTGGCCCCGGCGGGAATTGAATCCGTGTCCATGCACAGAAAAACAGCTAATGTTGCTACTAAAGTAGAAGAGTGCGTAGCTATGTAGGCTACTATGCTTCGGGAAACGCATGTGTAACAAGAAGTTAGGTCGAATATGCTTTTAATTGATACTTCCTTTATAGTTTCATGCAGCATGCACCCGTGCACTTGTTCATAGGCTAAAACCAAACCAAAGAGCTTGGAATTAAATGAAAAATTATCTACAGTCTGATCAGAACATGTTTGAGATAAGACACGTGATTTTTAATAATTATTTTTATTTGTACAAGTTTGCCACTTGCAAACCGTTGTTGTCAAGTACATTTTAGTTCCGCACTTTTCCTTTTCAATTGGGTGAGCAGCCACGTATTTAAATGTTGATTTCTGGGGGGTCGAGCACCTTTTGGGGAGAAGGGTCCGATGTCTGTCTGGGTGTGAGATTTGTGTAAAATCAATATACTTTTTCTGAAATAACACTAATTTTACCTAAACAAAATATAAGAATTTCGGGTGGGGGTTCGGATATTCCGGGCCCACCCCATAACTACTTCCCTGTGGGTGATTTATATTTAAATACATGGCTTCTTGATTATTTCGCCAGGCCGTAGCTAGGAAGGGACCTAATAGCTTCCTGGATCTACGTAAAAAAATACATATTTAAATATGTAAATAGGAAGTAAAATGATATTTCGTGACGTGTGACTAGACTTAAATTTGAAAAATTGAAATACTGATCAAAAAGCATTTTGTCATGTATGTCGAGACACAGGATAAGTCCTTTACATAATTTAGTTATCCCATACTATGTTTTCATGCACCCTTTTACATATCTTTATTTGTGCTCTTTTTTTACGCTTTTTTTAATGCTAAAGACATTCTGAATTGGCGAAATAATTTCATGTCATTTTCGCAAAAATGCTGAAATAATCTATGAAAGGGAGGAAGTTATTCTGAAGAAGTAAGATAGCAGATATTTTTAATCTGTATTGATATTGATTTACAAGTATTTGACCGCATCACATGGAGTCACGAATATTTGAAGCACACAATACATTTTATGAGAAATTAAAGGAATTATCTTGTGTGTCAACAAGTTTCAATTTTACACCACTGATTTGAAAATTTTATTTAAACCACTGGCTGACTCTAACCGTCTAACCACACCAATCATATTCTTAATATAAACTTCCTAAGGTTTATTTTCATAACGCAGTCCCTAAGTTCAAGTGTCGAAGTCAAGGATCATAGATCAACATTTGTGTGCTCAAGGTTCGCGTTCTGCTCCCACCAGTTACTCCTACTGATGTTTCCTTTGGTTTCACTCAGTCACAGCAGATGAAAGCCGAGATGGTGCTTGAAATTAAGGCGAGGAACACTACGAATGGAGAACAAAGTTTTGAATAAACCAAAAAGTACTCAAAAATACATAAATTATATTGTTTAAATCTATTTTATGAACTCACTGACTTCCAGAAAATGTGTAAATATATTAACAGTTACAAACGAACAGTCACTTAACTAAAAATACTGCTGTAAGTTTGTTCATTTATCGTCGATCCCATTTCAGCATTCACCTACGTTTAAATGCATCGGTTCCTTTCCCGTTTTTGAAACGATTAAATTTACGACTTATTTAGTATCTAAGCTTATCCGACACAATATACACCCTACTACTCATTGTGAAAAAATCATTAGTTTCTTACGCCCGTTCCCAAAACCTTGGACTACCTTTATTTTTTGTTTTATCTCTAACGCAGTCTAGCGCCGAAACGAAAGCAGGTAGACAAACTGACTTCATATTAGGGTTTAGGAACTTCGATTTACTAGGTCGTTTCAATCTGGTGACATCATAATCTCCGTACGTCTATACACTTCTATAATTTTTTATAACTTACTCTGATTTTATGTTCATCCTGGATATCCCTTATTTTCTTCACATTTATTTCGATACTTTTAACAATGGACAATTTGTCGCTATAACCTTTCTTTTAATTATACTTATTTCATTACATTGTCATTGGGATCACCTTTACTTATACAACAAACTTCTTTGTTGTTTAGTTTTATTTTGCTTCATTAGCAGTAGAGTTTCTGTTTTAATTTTTTTAACTGAAATACAAAGCGTGTCTTACAATCACTAGGATGACCTTTAAGGTTAGGAAAATGACAAATCCTGATTTCAGAAATTCAACTTATGTAGGCTTACTTTAAACTTTGGTAAACTTTATTTTTATATGAGCCACTCTAGTATGTAGGCCTACTTCTATCTTATTTTATATTTCTTTTCATGTCCATAGATAGGCTATGAATACGTAAAGGTGTTCCTCCTAACTATATTTTAAACCATTTATGTTATTCTTGCAATAAACGGAGATAAATCAATTCTGGAAAATATCTTACTCGCTGTTTTTTCTAGTGTTCCAAATACGCTTGGTAATTTGCTAATTGCAGTATAAACAAACAATTTTTGTTAGATATTATTATTATTATATTTTAGATTTTATAATTCAAGCAATCGCACATTTTCTGAAGAAAATAAAAAGGTCTAATATTTCTGAATCGAGTTTCGCAAAATTTTGGCATTTTAAAAATACCAGGTTGAACACTGCTTGTACTGTACTTTTCCTTCTTCACACTAATGTTGAACTTAACTCACAACTTCTTATTTATTGTTTATTTTTTATTTATCAAATTTTGAAGTATTATGAGGTGCATTACATAGACATGCCAAAGGCGGCATTTCTAGGCGTTTCCAGTGATGTACAATATTTAAAAAATTTAATATATCATACTGACAGAAAGGCACGTAAAAAGCTAAAATCTAAGTTATAACTAATATAATAATGTGATCTTTGCGTTTCGTGAAAGTAAAAAATAATATGCGCTGGGAGAGATTCGAACCCACGACCCTTGAAAGTACAAAAAGTTTCGACAGGCGTGCCTTAACCAACTACGCCACGGAACCACAACACGAAAATGTTGCTTCATTTAAATCCATTAATTTAAATTAATTTAAATCCATAAAAAGCTTCAGAGGAACCTGTCCCATGATCGATACTCCGTTATAATCTTACTTATTATTGTATGCAGTTTGTATTCCGCCGTTTACCCTTTATTCCAAACATATAAACTAAAGTCAACGCCCGGACTTTTTCAGACGTAACAGTGCAGTCTCCCGGACTTTCTATCCTGATGCCATCATTAATGGCAGGCAAACAAAGCCCTGTTAGAAAATTATGAGGCTAGGATATTAGGTAATGCTCCACTCTAATAACTTTACAACATTTTTACTCTTAATATTTCCATGTAATTTCATATGTTTTCTTCTTAGCTTTATTCAATATGCTACGGTGGCTGAGGTAGGGACGGTTAGGTTTAAGTCAGTCGCAATGTTCTTACATGAAATTCATATATATTATATTATATAAGAATATGAACCTAGTAACTTAACGTATTTCTGTACCTTATCTTTAGAAAAGGATTTTAACAATGGCTGGCAAAACGTCTTACGTGATAATGCTGAAATTATTGAAACCTAAACATTCTTTAAGAATACTTAAGAATGAACATAAAACTATAGAAAAACTCAAAAGTAACAAAACAGGAAGGAAACTAAAATACGAGACATAAGTTAGAACATATATAAAATTTACCTTGAAAACTGCTGTTTATTTGGTTATCTACATTTATTCATCATCAATCACCGTGCACTGTAAATTGTGAGTGGACACTTCGATATGGATATCATTCATAACATAACTAATATTCTTTACGCAGTCCATATCTATGTTACCACACAGTCATGTTGCATGATAAAACCTTCTGGTGCTTACATTTTTAATGTTGTATTCACAAAGCTATTTAAGGAGTCCATGTATTCTTTGAGTGTGTAGAAGCAGTTAGATATCAAAACTAAATGTAGTTCTTTTTTGAATAAACTATCTGGATGTTGGTTTTTATGTGTTTAGGAAGTTTATTATATAGAATAATACCACTGTATGAGTGTCCCTTTTCATACAGGGCAGTCCGATGTTGCACTATAGAAAAGTTCTGTTTATTTCTAGTACAATAATTGTGTTGGTCTCCTACACAATTAAGTATACCTTCAAGATGCTTTAACAAATATGAGTAAATTAAGAATATACATGCAAGGTAATGGAAGTATATTGAATTTTTGAAAGACAGGCTTACAGTGTTCTTTGGCTTAGCATGTGCCATGATTCTCACGACCTGCTTTTGTATTATAAAAATATTTTGAATTTTCTATGCATTACCCCAAAATATAATCCCGTATGTTAGATGTAACTGAAATAAGCTAAAATAAATAGTTCGCAAGGTTGACTCATTTAGTACATTCCTAAGTACCTTGATTACATACAAAACACGGTAAAGTTTTGCTAAGTTCTGCTAGGTGTTCATCCAAGGATAAGTTTTCATTGATGAAAATTCCTTAAAAAACTTGGCTAATTTCACATAATCAACTTCCTTGGATTCAATTTTAAATGTCGTCGATCCCATATGTTTGTTTCGCGAATGGTGAAAATTGTGTCTTTTCGGCATTTAATATAAATTTATTTATAGCAATCCAATTATTCAGATAAGATAAAATTAATTATTAAGTTTTGACATAGTATCAATTATGTCTTCTCTAACCTTAGCATAACTACTTGCCTTTAATATCACATTAGTGTCATCCGCATATAGTGTTGTCTTAGCCGGGTGAATGTTGCATGCTAAATCGTTTATATATATATATATATATATATATGAAGAATAAAAGTGACCCTAAAACCGAGCCTTAAGGTACTCCGCAAGTTATCTGCTTTTCCGATAAATGTTTCGAAATTCCGTTATTTCCTTGTTGTGATATGTTATTTCTACAATTTGTTTGCGATTTAATAAGTATGTTTTAAACTAATTATAAACAATCCCTCTTATTCCAAATTGTACTAGTTTTAATAAGAGTTCTTTATGCGACACTAAATCATACTCTTTAGATAACTCAAGCAAAACACCTATACATTTGTAATGAGATATGAGAACGTAAAAGGGCCATGAAGTGATTATGGTGGGGCAGTTTCTCTTATTACTTTTTTAAAATACGCTTCCTAATAGCACAGTTAATACAATTGCAATGCACTTTCTGTAATACAAAATGTTCCATTTATTCTTTAATTTCACCTAATAACATACACTTTCGTGATTTATGTTTTGGTGCTTTCAAATAATTTCCAAAAATTACATTTCTCTCTTTTTTCACAAATTTCGATGCCAATTCTTAATTAAAGATCAATTTCTTTATACAAATTCATACAAAAATTAGTATATATATATATATATATATATATATATATATATATATATATATATATTATAAGTGTAAGCTTTATTTAACCTGATTTATTTGAAATATATGTGTATTTAATTATATTAATGTCACTGACAAATATTACTTAACAATATCAAATGTATACGTTGCTTTTTTCACCATTGACAAAAAGGTAGATTCTTTCCAGGACAGTTATTTTGCTCTCATTTATTACATTCGTAAACTATTTGGTAGTACACAGTTTCTTTAATTATTTATTTCCATTGCATTGCCGAATCAGTGAGCGCTGTTAAGTAATAATTGTCGTAAATGTTCATAGAAACGTGAATCTATGATTCCAGAATATTATAGTTTTACTTCGAAAAATATTTTATTTACATATTTATTCTACGTCATCTTATTGAGCAGGATCAAATATATAAGAATACCATAATATGTTATGAACCAATTTATTATATTTTACAGAATGCTTATGTTTCAATAATGTCAGCATTATCACGTAAGACCTTTTGCCAGCCATTGTTAAAATCCTTTTCTAAAGATAAGGTACAGAAATACGTTAAGTTACTAGGTTCACTAATAAGATTGTCAAAAGTAGGAGGAAATTGATTCCAAGCATCTGGTAAGTCTCAATGGAGAGTCACATACAGCATATACTTCAAACTTTGTTATAACTAAGTTAAGTAGTTTTGATGTAAAGAACTCCAATGTTTCACGATTAAAGTAAGTACACTCATGGTTAGTGACATCTAAACGTAATGGACACTTTTTTTTACAGAGAAGAACGTATTTGGGGTTCCACAGTACAAATGCTGAACGTACACATGCTTCACTTGTAGCTTTATCATTTCTACAATTACACTTCATGTAGGCCGCTAATAATAGGTTTTGACTTGGCGGGGATAAACACAGTATTGGCATTAGTCCAATATAAAGCGCCAACCTGCTTCACTTTAACCACTGTTACAATGTAAAACACTGTTCAAGAAATTTTGTTCGTTTTAGGTCCTGCGATCATACATGTAAAAGGTGTCTGCCACTCCATATTCTAATATATGACAGAACGAATTAGGAATATAATAAAAATATTATTATTATTACAATTTACAAATGTCATACTTCCACTGCAATTTGTTTATTTGTAGTAGTAAATTCAGGAATTTGTTTTAAATACTTTTTAGCATACTCTCTAGCGCCTTTACATGTATATATTGCATGTTGATTACACGTCAAGTAAAGTAAGCCTGCCTCCTTCCGGAACCACAGACACGATCACACTGGGTAATAATTGGTTGACGAAGTTAATAAAATGCAGATAGAACAAAATTGTAACTAGGGAACAATAGCTAATTGTGAGTGCGTGCTCTCATATATTGAAGAATAAATACCGTGTTTTAGTTTAATTTGTAATATGGGCTTTTACAATATGCCCTTTGACTCTTACCATGAGTATGTTGACTTAAGCAAGGAAATTACTCTAAAAAATTTAGAAGACAAAGAAACAAGAACATAAAGCATTTATGTAAACAAAATATTATCCTATTCTTTTGCCCTTATCCTACACGCACTCTTTTTGTATTATCCGTCCGCACACATTTTGAAAGTAACAGCGGCAAAAAAAACTGTGAAGACAATATTTGCAAAAACATTGCAACTAAAAATGAAAAAAAGTTCTAAACAACTGTTTCTAATAATATTTGCTTCTAAAAACGTTAAGAGTGCTAGTTAATAGACAGCGCATACGTTTTAGTTTCTTTGAGACGGATATTGTACCCGTCACTGGAAAGTAAATCAAGGCATCTCTTTTTAATTCATTCTACACGCACGCCACGTGTAACGATAAGAGCTTTTTAAAAGCCCCACGTAGGCTATACGTGCAGTGTTGTTGTTTAGGAGAGAATGTTTTAAAAACAAAAATTGCGGGTTTTTTATGTTTATGGGGGACGGAGGAACTGCAAAATGCCTGTTTATATAGGCCTAATACGGAATTCAAAACCAAAATCGCATTTGCTGATGTATTTTATTTAAGATACTGTTTGCATTGCATTTTGGTAAAGAATTAGAGAATGGAATATGCACTCACTTGCTATTAGCGTGACTCTACAGTATGGGAAATATGTGTAATCGCATTGCTACTGTATTTTATTCAAAATACTCAATTCATTGTATTCGATAATTATTAGAGAATGAAAATGTACACTCAAGTTGCTATTAGCGTGACTCTGCAATACGGGGAAATATACGGAATTGCATTTGCTGCTATATTTTGATATATACGTCCTCTATGCATTGCATTTGGTGATGAATTCAGATCATTTGGTTATTCACTGCAGTTATTCACTGAGATACCTCTTTGAACATGTTCAGAATGAAGCAGGTAAATTGTGTAAATAGCTACAAATAAATTGTTTTGAAATTGTATTATATTCCAAGAAATAACAACAAATCAAGTACTTTTGAGTACTTCTAGAGCAAGCGTTCTTTTTATATGTAGCAAATAGATGTATTTCAAAAAACTGGAATAAATATTGGACGCTTTTGTATGTTATAAAAATATGGCATGGTTATAGGAAATTATTGTATCCTACTCTGAATGTAATGAATTAAAAAGAATACCTTGTATTACTAAGAGGAATTGTGGAAACTTAAGCATTACTCTTTTGCTTATCAGATACTTAATAAATCTTCAAAATCTTTATTTAAGCGTATTATAATCAAGAAATATATTTTATATACGAAACAATATTTTCTGTATTTTTTATTCCATTTATAGCATACGTTCCAAAAATGGGAAATAAATTACTTCATTTCTGTACACTGAAAAGAATATCTGATCGTCCCTATATTGAACTATAATTTCACTAACCCGCATAGTTTCATGGTCACAATTCAGAGGGAAAATTCAATGGTTGTTTCTACCAATCTTTGTTAAGAATGTATTAATCGTTAAGCAGTCTTAGGAGAATTGGAATACAATAAATTCACTAAATTGTCAACTAAAGTTGGTGAAACCCACAAAATATCTGCTTAAGTAGTAAATATTTGTTTCGATAAAGCCCAAAATTTCTTCAGTAAAACCTGTGTTACTTTTGGTTAAGAAATGACATATTTTATCTAAAATTTTCGTTTTTTTTAGCCTATACACCACTTATTGTTTCATAGTTCCTGGAAATAAAAAAATATGTTGAAATTCGATTACTTACACTATTATCATATGGCTTACTTATCTCAATTTCATTGTCGGAGTAATAAATATTTTCCATAGCATTCAATCCAAGCCTAGTTTCATCACAAATACTTACTTCTCGAAGGTCCCTTCTAACATTATCACATAACCTTGTATCAGTCTTCCCAACGGTATCTTTCCCCTTGCTTAAACACAATCGAATATTAACTTCGCTTTTCCCTCAACCGAACTACATAGCCTCAATCGTCCCGTTTTCATTATTCTTACAACATGAGGTGAGTCGTCAAGTCTGTGAAGCTCTTCGTTACGCAGTCTCCTCCCTTCTCCAGTCATCTCGTTTCGGCCTGTATGTCTTTCTCAATACCTTATTTTCAAACACGTGATTTTTGTTCGTCTGCAAGAGTAGTACTCCAACTTTCGCATCAGTAAAGTATCATCGAGAGATTAACCTTTCTGTATACATTAAATTTTAACATTCTATATATTAATCGCGAGATTAGGAGTTTCTTATCTCAGTCGAAACATGCGCTGCCCGATACTAGGCGACTTTTTCCTTCTTCCCTGACCGATCTCGTTTCTGCTTGTTACATACGCTCTTAAGTATTAAAATTAGTTCACTTTCTCTACGTTCTCATTCTTAACTATTATGATACTAGTTCCTTCATCCTTTGTGTTTCGTCTTGTTATATTTTTCTTTTCTCTGTTTGCCTCTAGACCTACTTCATTCCACGCTTCTACTAATACATCGATGTTACTTTGTAGTTCATCTGTATCGTCCTCTATTAAATCTACATCATCCGCGAATACAAGATTGATTCAAGCCATTCAATGTTAGTCCTTTTGTCCTCTTACATTTTTAGAATCGCAAACTCTAAAACAAAGTTAAACAGTATTGGTGACAGGCCACCATTTTGTTTCAATCCATTACGAATCTCTAACTATCTGACATTAAATATCCGTACTCTGCTTATGGGGTCGCTGCGACACATCCTCAACAGTTGAACAAGTTGTTTCTAAATTCCAAATTGTATCAGGATATTGTACGATCTTTCCCTTTTGATAGAATCGTATGCTTTCTTAAAGTCAATGAATATCTGGTGAACAATTCGCACGCTATTCGTATTTTTTCTCTAAGCTGTGTCTCAATTCGAAAATCTGGTCCAATCTGGATCTCTTTCTTCTAAATCTACATTAGTGATTTCGAATTATTTCATCCACGTGCAGATGCTTATCAGAATAATGGAAACACCTGTAGTTGGCAACACGTCAGATGTATGGGTTGGCAGTGGTGTCATGGCGACCGCTGCGCCGGACTGCTGGTGGTGGTGTGGTAGGTCGGTCTCCATACTACGTCAGGGGTCGTGGAACAGGAGTGTGCAGTGGCTGCAGCAGACGGAGGTAGAGTAAAATGGGATACCTCTCAGAGTTTCAAAGAGGGCAAATTGTTGGTGCGCGGTTATGTGGAGTGAGTGTGACGGCAGTGGCTAGTGTGTTAGGTGTGTCGCCAGGGACAGTGTCGAAGGTGATGACGGCTTACACAACACACGGGAAAACCACATCGGGGAAGCGGAACAGTGGGCGGAAGAAAAGCATCAGTGACAGGGCACGCCGGGTATTAAAGCGCATTGTCACGCGGAACCGTCGTGCCACTGCGGCGCAAGTGACGGAGGAACTCAATCAGCACCCCCCCCAACCTGTTTCGACAATCACAGTCCACCGCGAATTACATGACATGAACTTACGGGGTCGTGTTGCACGGGCCAAACCTCTCATCAGGGACCAGAACGCTTTAGCACGCCGTAAATGGTGCCGCGACCATGCAACTTGGACCGTTGACGACTGGAAACGTGTGGTATGGTCGGATGAGTCACCATTCACCCTATTCCAAACCACGGGCCGTGTTTATGTGTGCAGAACGCCCAAAGAAGCGTATGATCTGCAGTGTCTCCGCCCAACTGTGAAACATGGCGGCGGCACGGTGATGCTGTGGGCCGCAATATCATGGTTTTCATTGGGTCCTGTGGTCACACTTCGCGGACGCATCACTGCCAACGATTATGTCGCAATTTTAGGAGACCACTTGCATCCTATGGTCCGGATGTTGTTCCCGGACAATGACGCCATATTCCAGGATGATAATGCACCCATTCACACAGCTGGAGTTGTTGCAGCGTGGTTTGAGGAACATCGGGATGAAGTTCAACACCTCCCCTGGCCCGCCCAATCCCCAGATCTCAACATAATTGAACATCTGTGGTTCATCTTGGAAACACGACTCCGGCGACGATTTCCACCTCCATCCTCTCTCACAGAACTGGCCGATGCCCTGCACGAGTAATGGTGTAATATTCCACTTGCTACCATTCACGACCTCTATGCCTCCATCCCACGTCGCATCGAGGATGTTCTGAAGGCGAAAGGTGACCCGACACCATATTAATCTGGTAAGTTGCACTTTCGTTCAGGTGTTTCCATTATTCTGATAAGCATCTGTATATGCTTAAGCGAGTTAGCAGGATATTACTCAGTACTTTGTAACATTTTGGGAGTAAGGAGATTCCGCGGTAAATATTTCAGTCCGATTTATTGCATTTTTTATAAACTGTAACTATTGATGTTTACCATTCCTTTCGAAGCCCCTTCTTTTCTACATATAGCACCAAACAATTTATCCAGTTTGATTAGTGCCGTTCTTCCCGCTTTAATTAATTTAGCTGAAATATTGCCTATTCCTGGTGATTTGAAGTGTCTCTATTTTTTTACTGACACTTCAAATCTATTTCTTTACTGAAGTGACTACCCCAATCTCTCTAGGGTCCGGTATCCGCGGCTCTAATGTATAGATTTTACATTCTGTTTTTTCTCAATCGTGTACATTAAAATGTTTATGGAAATAATTTTTCTACACTTCTATAGCAATAGTCGGATCGGATCTTCGCTTCCATTTCTAATCGTCACTAATCTAGGCTGGTAACTTTTCCTTAACGATTTTAGCCCTTTGTATAGATCTCGTATTACGTTATTTGTCTTCCCATTTCCCTCTATCTCTTGAATCTTCTGCGTCATATAATCACGCTTTTTGTTTCTGAACCCACGGGTCACATTGCGTTTCGCTTTACCATAGTGATGGGAATTTGCTTCGTTTTTATTACTTAGCCATAGTTGTCTTGCTTGTTTCCGTTTCTCATCAATCTAAATGCAGTCTTTCTGTTGTTCTTTTCACCTCACTCTATCCCGAATTGCCTCACACATCTTACACCAATTCCATTATTCATCTTCATTACTATTAGAGGCCTAAGATTTTTAACCTATTTAAGATTTCCAGTTAGTAATCTGCCCTTACGCTTGGATTATCTAATCAATTAGGATTAAATTTTAGTTGCTTTAACACTTTGACTTCTCTGTTCGCGATCTAAATTTTCCCCTCAATTTTTAGATCAGTAATTGATGGTCCCCATCTCCGTCTGCTCCCCTGTATGACCAGATGTCCATTCTGTTGGTGTGTCTTCGTGTAGCTACTAATAGGTGATCGATGTGGTTGGACGTTTTATCGTCCGGAGATATCCATGTGTATTTGTGTATTTTTTTGTGTTCAAAATACGTGTGGGGAAAGTTATCAGTCTGTCTTCATCGTTGTACCTGTGTTCGTGAAGGTTGTATTTGCCTATATTAGGTCTATTGTTTTCCTACCTCTTTCTTTGGCGTTGAAATTATTTAACACAATTTTCATATTATATTTCGATAGTTGGTCAAACAACCTTGGTATCTCCTCTTAAAATGTATCTTTGTCGTTATCATTAGTCACTTTGATCGGAGCCTATACATTTATTAAAAACCTCTGGCCCCATCAAGTACGTAGCGTAATCTACGACTGTGTTCCGCTTTGTAGAAAGTGTACTTGCCCTTTTTGTTTTATCTGTTGAAACACATCTAATAGTTGAAATAACTTTTAATCTTATTTTATTAATCCCTATGAATGATATGATATTTCGTTAGTACAGTAATGTAATTTTCATCTTCATTCTTCGTTTCAGAAAACCAACGTAGTAGCAGAACAGCAATGTTGTTGCCTAAAATATGGGTACAGTGATGTCTAGCTCTGGGTGAGATATAAAATGGTGATTTCGGAATCTACAAATATTATTGTGAGAAAGGGAAATTGTGCATATTTAGCTAAACAACGTGGGTATATTGAGGTACTTTCCAGTCATGGCGTCTAACGATGGTTATGTAAATGACCCCAACGTCGCACAACAAGGAATTGAAGTAAAAGAGGATTATGAAGATACCTATTCTTGCATTGAGGTAAGCCTTCTGTTGTACAAATATATTTTATCGCGATTAGTGAGTTAATTGAGCAACTGGGGAAATAATTAACATATATTGTTAACCATAACAACAAAACAGAAGTCAAATATATCTCAAAATCTGAGAATGTAGTTATAGAAACAAAATATCTGTGTCCAAGAATTTCTTGCATATTTTAAAGAATTTACAAGAAAACATTTAAGATTTAGACACAATTGATTTTCTTCTGGATAATATTAACATTATAAAATGGCTCATAGAAAATAAAGTTTATAAAATTTGTTTAGTGTCTTACATGGTTACGTAATCTTATACTCTGGAAAACTTCCTCTATATTACCCTTTAGTGTTTAGCGTTACTGACTACGAATTTAAGTGTCTCGACTTCTATTCCCCCCACTGCCAAGGAGTTTTTCCAAGACCTGTGGATCCGGAGAGGTGCCCACACAGCATTCTGATACAATTGGGGAACTGCTATTAATAAAAGATAGTGGTGATCGCAGTGTGAGCTTAAGCTCTTCTCTCCCAACCCGTCTGGTCAGAGTGGGAGCAGTGGGCAAATCTTATGCCTCTGGGAAGAGGTTTCATCCAGTAGTGTCAGATGTGACATCAATAAGTTTGATTCAATGAATAATTTGTGGTATTATTACTATTAAGTTAGGATTCCCGTTGTTCACACTTAACTTATTCACGGACTGATACACTTTAACTTTTGCCTTAATAAACTCCACTTGCAACGGACTTTTTACTTTCGATATTTAGTGACAATTTAATGACAGCGAATTGATCGCTAATGAGGCATGGCTTGGTCTTATAGAAGTTATCGTCCTAGTTATTGCCTGGTACGAACAAAAAAAAAAAACGATACGAATCCCCGATGGTAATGGGTTACTTCTCTCCACCGATATATGGCTCTCCAAATACGAAGCTAACGCTTTACCACCAATAATACAGTCTTTTCACAAAATATATAAAACGTATAACATTATGTGATATATTACATTTCCGCATCGTATTTTTAATTGCAGAATTCATGTGATTTGCATAAGTATTTAAAGATGCATTATAATCGCCACATTTGCCTTTCATTCACTGCTTCGAGAAATACGGGATGCTCCTTCCTCTATTCCTCGAACAGTAACTGTTCAAGAAATAATCTAGAAACGTTTTCAACAAATAATTTGTCAGTCGAAACACATTCTGATAGTTACTCCTGTATATTATTAACTACCGGTTATTTTTGTACACAAACAATTGTTTTCAGGAGAAAAAAACTTGTATTACTACATAGCATAGTAAATTGACATGAAATATATTCAGAGGTTCATTATTCGTCCAGGTTAGGAAGAAAGCATAGTTATTTCACGTGTGTCGAAAAAAATAATATGTCAGTTTTGTTTTCATTAAACTAAAGTGGCTTCCAATATAAGTGATAATTTAGCCATTGGTGGGAACAAAGCGAAGTAAGGTAGAAACCTGTTTAATCGGAAATTTTGTATAAAATTTCTAACACTTCTTACTTCCGACACAAAAGCAAATACATTTGTAACATTATGATTTCAATCAACCGAATATGTTTTGTTAATCTCTAGTTTGTTGTAAGGATTCCTCTTGCTTTTCTTTTGAAACGGTGTAAAGTGTAAGGCATCATAGGGAAAGGATTCTAAATATCACGTTCTTTTCTAAATTTGCGGTCTTTCAACAGATAAAGAAAATGAATCAGAAATAGTTTAGCTTTAATATACGCACAGCACCACATACACTAGTCGACAAAGGCGTCACTTTTATTAGAAATATTAAAAGTTGGATAGATAAAAAGAACAGAATAGCAAGTACCTTCCAAATTAATATTCGACTTTTAGGCTGCGCTAGTATATTTTGGGCAGTGATATGCATTGTAATAGGAAATGGTGTTCAACATGCCACACAGTTAGCAAAGGATGCGCAATTTTATAATTATGTACTTCGCGCCATACATAAGAAAGGTAATCGTAAGAAAATATGGCACAACATCGTATCTTAATTATATGGCCTCTGTAGATTAATGGCAAATTTCACAGCTAATATACGACGAGAAATACAGTGGGAGTGACCATACCATTACTTCTGCTCCGACGGTGGTCCAGATTATGAATTCTAACCGAGTCAAAGGTAAAAAATGTTCTTGAAAATCAAAGACTAGTCTTTATGCTTTTGTATTGTATAACATGACTTCTACAGACTGCTGCCATCGGCTTGAATCAGTAGTGGTTATTATATATCTTATAGATTGCTTAAGCTCTCCTCTGGACCGCGGGTCTCATCTCTTGTATTTTAGTTCCTATTCTTCTTTGTCTCGTTCCATTCGCATTTGGTATTAGTTCTTCCCTTATGAGTCTTGATTGGACTCTTCCTTTTTCTTCAATATATCTTTAAGCATTCCTACTAGTGTTAACCTCCTGGGTCCTCAGTTCCTCACTCTTCGCTCTTTATTACAGTGTATAATTATTATTTTCATTTCCTTTGCCTGTCTTGTCTTTTTTCTCTTATCAGTGTCTCGCCTTCTTCCTCAAGGATTTTACGTTTTTGTGTGATGGTATACTCCGTTTTTTGCCAAGGTTTTCTCTCAGTTACTTCACTTGATGTATCTCGTGACCTTTATATTTTAGTATGTTTTCAGTTTTACTTTAATTCCTCTCACACAGCATATCAACATCAACTTCGCTTCTAATTTCTATGTAACTATGGTTCTTCCTCCTTATCTATATTCATCTCCTTTTCCGCTTACTATCTTTAAATTTTTATTCCCTCATCAAGATTGCTCTCAATTCTTCTCTCCTTAAGTAGATTTAATTAATTGCGTTGCTCCATGTATACGCTTTTTTCTATCATGCTTTAACTTCCCTCTTCTTTTTTTGCTATTAAATCAAATGACATGTGAAGCAAAATTTACTTAAATCTCAATGAGTTACCTAGTGACATGCCTATAGAAAGGCAAACAGATACTTTCATTATTAATAGCAGTCAATTACGTAGTTAGGTTTCACAGTTATAAGATAATTGTACAATCTAAAATTTTAATATATCATTAAGTTTTTAATTGACCGGCGTCATAGTGCTGTACATTTTGGATGGTATCAAACTAATTATCTTTAGGACTTTAAATTTTATTGAGGGTATAATTTTAACGTGTAAACCTAAAAATTGGATTTTAAGCTATGATGTTTCTACAGCATGTGTTCGAATTCAATTGTACTAAAAGTCTCATAATGCACATCCGCCATTCCGTATTTATCTCGAATTTTCGTATAAAAGCTTCCATTATTACTAGTTGCTATGAGAGTTGAACCCTGATGATTTTATCACATGTTAGGAAAATTACGTCACTTAATCTCCTGCTGGACTCTATAATTTATTTACTTGGGATTCCATTTTCACCGAATATGTGTTGGGTTCATTATTATTTATTGACTGGTATAACTTTGAATGTGGGATTCCCCTTAAATTGAATATTAACTTACATACAGTCTGTCATATTAATAGTTTTTAAATGCAGAAAATGTACAGTATTTGAATTTTTTTCTTAATTGCATTGGATTTTATGACTAGCTATTTCAAACGTGATACAAAGCAATCTTAGTTTCTGCTGCCTTTAACTGGTATAGCATGTATTTCTTCGACCATATTTTTAATAGTAATTTCTGTGTGACAACATGCAGTTCAACTGGAATGAACACCAACGATTTAGATGAATATATTAAGAACGTATGTTACTATGAAATTGTCTCATCGATTGAAATCGTTAAACTACTGCAACATGCTTCAATCACCACAGATAAAGGTGAAATTAAAGAACAATGTGGATGAAACCATACAAATATAAAACAGAAAAAATCCGAGAGTGTCTCGGATAATCATCCTGAGAAATGTGTAAAAAACCAGGTATTTCGTTTACATGTTAGTATTTTAAAATTGTAACTCTTATTTTAACGATTTAATAAAACTGTTTAAACTTATTTGGGAAAATGATCGCATAGGATATATTTTACGTAATTTAGATAACGTGGTATTTCAACATTTTTGACTCACTTTATTTTTTAAACATTCCAAGGAAAGTAGCATTAAAATTGTGGATCAGTTGAAACAAAAGGTTTCTGAAGCTAAGCACGCTCGCGCAGAACGACGTATCAAAAACATATTTGCAGATGGAATTTTCGGATATCTGTGCTTAAGTGGTTGTTATTTGGTTACACAGATTTTAGTGAAACGTATATAGATTCTTGATTAGTTGCCATCGCTATAATTAAAGATTGCCATATTAAGGAAATGATTTGGTAGAGGTTATGTGTGAGACTTATCTTCATTTCATGTCAAATCATTGAATAATACACGTATTTTATTTATCGAAACCATGTCGGTTTTCGGATACGACGGTTAAGTCAGTTCGCTATAGAGGTAAATAGAAGATAGTTTATATCCTCAGTTCGAGAACAGTGCTTGAAATTAATACAATTGGGTTTTAGGTCAATTTACTGTACTAGCATGAATATTACTTGTTCAATATATTGACAGATTTGCCAACCTCTGTTTCCAAAAGCACTATACTTCTTTATTTCACATAGCAGTAGTCCGGAAAGTGAAGAATATTGTAATTTTATGTTCTACACTTAAACTGTCTACTCTAATCGTTTCAAAATACTTTAGTGTGAACGGCTTAGGAAACTGATGCTTCTGGTTAGGTATTTTGACCGTAACATGAGTATAGGAAGACCTATCACCCTGTGAATGGCTTCCTTCAGGTCTATAAAGAATACTTGGAATATCTGTGAATTCTGCGGTTGATGGAATATTAATTATTAGCGAGAGGTTTTTCATAGCATCATTCATTGAAGATTATTTTTATGTGAAATATGTGGTGAACTCTGAGAGCTCATTTTGGACGTTAGCTGTATTTGTCAGATGGTGGAGTCTTAATTTGCGTTTTAGCGTAATAAAGCTTAGCCAAACATGAGAACTGCTTGGATAGAAAAGGGATTTATTACCGAGTTTATTGAATGTAACATGATTACATTTTACCACGCCACATTAATATCGATGGACAGAGTAACCGAATTATATCAAAGTTTTTTTTTTTAACTTTAAGCATATGTTTTGGGAGATGACACTGAGATAACCTAACCTATGTCAGACGCTTGAAAACACAATATAAGACAAATCTCAATTCACGTCTGAAAGTTTAGGTGTTCAATGAAGAGAAGACTCTGAGTTTAGACAGCTTTTTCGTTTTCACAGTAAAAAGAATAAGATGAATAAAAATAATAAAAAAGTACCTTCCTTCTTGAGTAGTCGGTGTAGTTGACGCTCTGACTCTTGGTGTTGAACAGCGGCCATAGACGATTGCCGATCGGTCTTATATAGTAATTCGTGTTCTTCCGGTATTGACGTAAGTGTGTATGTGTGGTGGGGTCTGACATGGCTTTACGTTGAACTTTATGTAGGTCGAAAGGCTGTGTTCTCATCATAAGAATATAGCTATTTGCTCAGAGGTGAATAACTTCTCATTTGACGTTATGAATTGCATTATATTGCATCAGTGTTCTTTAGGTGTTACTCTGTTCCATCCTCATCGAAACATGGGGGCGGTTTTATTTCCATTCCACAAACAATTTACAATAAATATATAAAAATGTACTAAATTCTATTTTTCCAATTATTTTTAATTTTACGATTAAATTTAATTTTATCCATTGCTCGGAGAGTTTACATTAGCATGTGCTTCACCTATGAAGTGAATTTCTTCAAAAGAAAAACCGCTGTATTATGTTATCTATAAAAATGGTAATATCGCATAGACAAAAGATAAATATGGTGTTAAAACTGGCTTATATACTGACAAAATCCTTGCTATTTAAATTAAATTATCACTTTTATCCGTACTTGATTCTTTTTTTTAAATAATACCGTAAAATACTTAAAGTAAATGCTATATTTTTATACGTCTCGGAGCCTATTTGAGTGTTGAACCTACAAACTCAAATTCTGAATATACTTTGAGCGAGACAAATAGATCATCACATCACTGATCTCTATTGCTCCTCACTTTCCTTTCATAAATCTATACTTGAAATTGTTGAGAAATCCGGTTATCCTGTCTTCATTGCATTGTGTCTTATTAATAAAACTTCTGAAATGGTCGTCCTAATCTGTTGTTATATTCTACTTTAAAATGATGCCAAATCTGAAATTACTACTATTACCTTAAACTTGAAATTTATGAACTCCAAAAATTAATACCGATTTTTTTTTAGAATTTACATTTATCGTTTATCGTGAAAAAAACAAAAGTGTTGGTTAACTAATTTTCATACATAAGGCTGTTGCACTGGTATATTGATACCTACAATAATATTTAAAAAAGTAGTCAAAAATAGAAATTACTAGTCAAAAATAGAAAATTATAAAATTCTACCATGCGAAAAAAAAAACAATTTGTATTACTGATTATTTTGAAAATGTACATCTTTATAAAATTCTCTACATTGTTTCAGCAACATTCGCAAACTAATTTTGGTTCCAGACTGCCTCTTGTAATGTTACATATCAATTCCGTAACCTATTACCGGTAGCTAATCCGAAAGCAAAGTGTCTACAAAAATGCACTGCAAAAATGGTTGATATGAATTTTGATGCGTCACATAGAGAGTCATAATTTGATAGTCTATTTACTATATTCAAATTATAATTTTTCGCACGTAAATCCAAAATTGTGTTTTCGTCTAAGGAACTCCAACATTCAAAATTTATTTATATGTATACGTTTAATGATTTAAATTTACAATCGTGAATCTAAAACTGAAAATACGTAATGAAACTGTAACGCTTATATTATGTAGAAAGTATAGAATATTCTTACCCGTATTATCTCTTATTTCAAAATGGAATTTAATGTATACGTAATAGTTATGTATCGAAACCCATACAGCCTATTATTTGTGTTCAAAATAATATCATGTTATTGTCTCAAGATTTGGATGTTAGGGATTTTAAGAACAAAATTTAGTACCGCGTACTTGCTTATTCGGAACTCATTTCGCGCAAAATGCCGATTTATCCTATTAATAAGCCTATTTATTTGACTACACCTTGCTCATTAAATCCTTACATCGTTGTGAGTTTGGGTGTTCAAAAACAGAATCTTTTAATTTCTTGATGGCTATATGACTGTTGTACTGTAAAATAAAATCATAACCGTTACCTTACCTTACCCTAGAAAAATTTGTTTTGTGTACATAAATTCAAGTATAACATTGCAACATACAACCTTATGATTTAATTAATATATATTTTAACCAGTTTATTGTGCCATTAAAATACCGTACAGGTAGCCGAACTACTCAGTAATGCCGATATGCTGTCAAATTGAATCAGTCGATCACAAATCAATATCTTATCAATACATCTTATCTCGTGCAATGATCTCATTGACAACACATTCATAATACAAGAATATTTTGTTAGATTCAAACATTCTCAACTCACCTGCTACTGAAAGACTTTAGCTGTAGAGATGAGATGAACTTTAGGGTTGAGATGACAAAGGCAGCGTCGTTCGAACACATCACCAAGCAGGTCAATTGTAAACTTCTAATGACACCAACTTCAACGAAGAATTGTCCAAATAATAAAATTTATAGAATACATGTCTCTTTGAAGAATTGTCTAAAATGCTCTTAATGTTTAATAATTTCATTCAAGGCTGAGATACCAACTTTGATCTTACACTCATGACTAATACTGGAATCTTCCAAAACCTTGATCTCGCAAGTGACGACAATATGTTAGGAATATGATTTAAAAAGGAAGTGGAAAGGGGAATGGATAAATACTTTTATGTGAGGTGATCCAAGGATTTTCTTAAATTCTTTACCTGTAGCTCTACACTCGGCGTTACTTTTGACACGTTTTCGATGTTGTTTAGATGTTAATTCACAATAACATCCGCTGTTAATATAGAGAAAAATCTGATATTGACCTTGCGTTTCATCCCTCGATAATTTACGTCATTTCCTGTTAGTACCATCTTGTCCTTCAGTAGCTACTTCTATTACATACCACACCTGGTAGAATGTTATTATTTCATCTTATAAAATATTTGAAGGTTGAGATCATTCGTGTATCATCACTGTCGCTAATTCAATTTGACGTATCTTTGGCATGACTGAATATTTCTTTCCTTAATACTAGCAAAATACAAAATAATTCCTTTTATAGATAAACTGAATATTGAACATCAAAATACAACATTTTTCCCTATTTCCTGCCTACCTACACTTGACAATAGCACCGTTAGCTCACAAATAACATTTTAACTTCTGATATCCGGTGGAAGAAACACACTTTCTAGAAAATAATACTAGTTTCAATAATTATTTATTATTTATCGGGAAACATTCACTATATTGACGCTTTTTAGACATGCCGATTTTGAGCTTGAAAGTGGAGTTCCGAAGAGGCTTTTCAAAGAAGCTCACGACTGTTTTATCTTTCTTAGGAACTATCTTCTCACGCAAATCCCGGAGATAAAGGTATACTCTCCATATACATAATCAAATTCATATTACTATATGTCTTTTTTTTTTTAAAAAAAAGTAAATAATTAGTTATTTTATATAACTAGCTTTTGGAGCTCTTAAGTGCATAATTATTCTTGTTTATTAGGGCATTAGCGGATCTTTTAAGTCTGACAATGAAAATGTACTCGAAGATAGAGCGAGCGAAGATTCAATTCAAACATCTAACAACCTGGTGTTGAGTACAGACTCAGAGTTTTTGGGGTCACTTCCATCGGACACAGAAAGTTCAGCATGTATTTCATCCTTTTACTACAAGACGATTGAGAATAAAGGTCACTTAAAGCAAGAAATCTTGGAGAGTAAGGAATATACAGTTCCTTTTCTGCTATATACAAATGAAAACCAAGAATTTCAAGATGCTAGATTCTCACCTTCAAAGGCAACTATGTTTAACAATACAGAAATCAATGAAGAGACAAATCGTTATATTTTGCTAGCAACAGCATCACATTCTGGAAGCGATGACAACATTACTAAAGGAGGATATAATGAAGTGGAAAGTAGTGGTCAATTTTCTAACAAAATAGAAACAAATTGTCAAGAGATTTTAATAAATAGCACAGTGGAAGCGGAATTGAGTGGATCAAAGATAGGATATAATTTACATAGTAAATCGTATGAAAAGGAATCTTCGCAAGAGAAGCAGCGAGTTAAAACTAAATCAAGGACACGACGGAAAACAGAAAATTCATTTTCTTTCCAATGTGAACTTTGTGATTATAAATGTACTGGACGTGCTAGCATGAGGGTGCACAGGAGAACCCATACAGGGGACAAGCCTTTTCAATGCGAACTTTGTTCTTATAAATGTACTGTGCGCGGTAGCCTGAAAACCCACATGGCAACACATACTGGGGACAAGCCTTATAAATGTGAACTCTGTGCATATAAGTGCACTCAAAGCGGTAGCATGGTAAGGCACGTGCGAACCCATACTGGGGACAAGCCTTTCCAATGTGAACTCTGTGCCTATAAATGTACTGTCCGCGCCAGCCTCAAACCCCACATGAGAACACATACAGGGGAAAAACCTTTTGAATGTGAACTCTGTGGATATAAATGTATTCTACTTAGTAACCTGAAACTGCACATGAGAACTCATACAGGGGACAAGCCTTTTCAATGTAAACTCTGTGTTTATAAATGTACGGTGCGCGGCAACCTGAAAACCCACATGACAACACATACAGGGGACAAGCCTTTTCAATGTGGGCTCTGTGGATCTAAATGCATTCATAGCCGACAGCTGGAAACGCACATGAAAACTCATCAAGGGGAAAAGCCTTTTCAATGTGAAATCTGTGGATATAAAAGTACTATGCGCGGCAGCCTGAAAATCCACATGAGAAGTCATACAGGGGACAAGCCTTTTCAATGTGAACTCTGTGCTTATAAATGTACTGTGCGCGGCAGCCTGAAAACCCACATGAGAACACATACAGGGGAAAAGCCTTTCCAATGTGAACTTTGTGCTTATAAATGTACTGTGCGCGGCAGCCTGAAAGCCCACATGACGACACATACAGGGGACAAGCCTTATAAATGTGAACTCTGTGAATATAAATGCACTCAAAGCGGACACCTGGAAATGCACATGAGAACTCATTCAGGGGACAAACCTTTTCAGTGTGATCTCTGTGAATATAAATGTACTGTACGTGGTAACCTGAGACTGCACATGAGAACTCATACAGGGGACAAGCCTTTTCAATGTGAACT
>JAGDQP010015097.1:3057-14550 GCA_022664845.1 Lepisma saccharinum | reverse complement strand
CTGCACATGAGAACTCATACAGGGGACAAGCCTTTTCAATGTGAACTCTGTGCTTATAAATGTACTGTGCGCGGCAGCCTGAAAACCCACATGGCAACACATACAGGGGACAAGCGTTTTGAATGTGAACACTGTGAATATAAATGCGCTCAAAGCGGACACCTGGAAAGGCACATGAGAACTCATATAGGGAAGTAACTTTTTCAGTGTGAATTCTTTACATACAAATTCACTGAGAGCGGTAGCCTGAAAACGCGCATGAATTTTCATATAATGAGTTCATTCATTGAAATGTAAACTTTCCATATAAATTCAGCCGAAGAGGTAATCTGAGATGGCGCACAAGAATTCATACAGGCGATTGGGCACCTTTAAATTTCAAATCTGCGTATAAGTGTGCTATGTATGGTATGCTGAGGGTGTTCTTGAGAACTCATGACGGAATAAGAAATTTAAATGTAAAATATGTGCATATAAATGTATTCTATTGAAAGACTTAAAAAGACGAAAATTAATAAAGTATAAAGTATTATTTCATTGGAAAATGTACACAAAATTTTACTGCAAGGAATTCATTGAACACTCGGGAATTTACGCTGCTGAGAAAAAAGTAAAAAAAAAAATAGTTTTGAATTCATGTTAACGTTCTAAACAGCCATGTGAACTTCTAAGAACCGGATCTACTGATTTTATTAAATATCTGTCAAATTTGCCCCGCCGGAATCTTAGCCTGTAATCACAGGCATAAAAGGGATAACACATCAGCTATACCGGAGTCGACGCATTTAAGTGTATCAAAAACTGCTAAAATGTACGGGCAAACAGCGAACGAAATTTCCTGCAAAACCTAGTATGTTCAGTATTCAAATTGTACGTAATACACATGTGAGAAGTGCACTAGATACCCTAATTATTTCTTAGCCAACAACATCATTTGTATTCACTTTTAAGGTTGATGCAACTTTGGTTCAAGCCAAACTACTACTAACGCATGAGTTGAATCTTATTGGCGACAGTCCATCCATATACTATATACCAGGTGTATAAGCTTAAATTCACTGTTTTGTAGTCAGCAAAACACATGGTGTGTACAGAGAAAGCACAAAGCAAGTTATTCGAAGTACTTTCCCTCGCTAGCTACACATTTTGCCCACCTCTCGGGCAATTTGTGGATACCACACCAAGAGAAGGTTCTGCTCTTTCGAGGCAAACCATTCATCAAGTCATTTTCGGACGTCTGCATACGAGTCGAAGTGCTGATCAGTAATCGCGTGGCCCATCGACGCAAACAGATGGTAGTTTGTACCGGCCAGGTCTGGTGAATAAGCGGGATGGGGTAGCACCTCCTACTTAAGTGTCTCCAAGTAGTTTTGGACCACTTTTGACGTGTGCGATGGGTCGTTGTCGTGGAGGAAAATCAGCTTGTTATGTCTTTGTTGATACTCCGGCCTTTTTTCACAGAGCACGGTGCACGTTGATCAGTTGTTGGTGGTAGCGGTGGGCATTGACAGTTTGACTCGTTTGCAACGAAACCCTGTTGAGCCCACCAATCGTCTTCCGTGTGAAGCGATTTGGTCTCGAGGAAGATGTTCATGATTGGCCGGGATCCACCCACGATTTCTGGCGTTTCGAATTCTCGAAATATATCCACTTTTCATCGGTCGTCACAATCCGATGCAGGAACGACTTTCTTCTTTGTCTGGCGAACAACATTTCGCATGTGTGTTGGCATCTCTCCAGTTGCCGATCGGTCAAATTCATGCGGCACTCATTTTCCGATCTTCTGGATCTTTACAATGGCACGTAGACGCATAGAAATGGCTGCTTGAGCAACGCCCAATTGCTCGGCAAGCATTTGTTGCGATTGGGTATCGTCCTCGTCCAACAGCACCTGCAATTGATGGTCCTCAAACTTCCTGGCCGATTTTCACGCTTGTCACTCAGGTCAAAATTACCGTCTTTGAACCGACGAAACCAATCTCGGCGCGTTGTTTCCGATAAAGCAGTGTCACCATAGGCCTCGACAAGCATTCGATGCGCGTCAACAGCCGATTTATTCTAATGGAAACAGAAAAGCAGAGCTTCCCGCATATTTTCTTTTTTTCTGACAAAACTAGCCATGCTTACCAACGGCACACTGTGTGTTGTTGTCTGCACTTGCTGATTATGTGCACTGATTCGTGTTGCCAGTGGTCCAACTCATCCACACAATAGGTCTGGCGTGCCCATGGTACCTTCATACCCTCACGAACGCCATCTTTGGGCAATTCAGCGGATTTAAGCTGAATCCTGGTAGTCCCAGATACTCACGCACTCATCCATATAACTTCATAGGCCAAAGTACTGGAGCTAGAAACACCCAATTTGGTATCAAGGTGTAGGATAATGAGTAGGGAAATGGAATAATCCGACATTTTGAAAAATTCGCCATCTTGGATCCAAAATGGAGGATAAAAATATTTTCCACATCGTTTAAGCTAGAGATACGAAATTTGGCATAAAGGTGTATCATAAGTAGTTCAGAAAAAACATTACAATTTTTTTAGAAAGTCACCATCTTGGGTCCAAAATGGCCGCCAGATCCATTGTAGTGTAGAATACACAGTCTAAACGGCTGCAGCTAGAAACATCAAATTTGGTAGAAAGGTACACAATTGCTGTTTGGATATATTAGGTAACATTTTCGTAACCCAAGACACCATCTTCGATCCAGAATGGTGGACTTAAAGGTCCATTTTCCACAACTATTGAGCTAGAAATACGAGGTTTGGCATAAATCATAACTAGTAGCTGAGCAAAATATTACAAAATTTTAAGAAAATTGCCATCTTGGACACAAATAAGCCGCCCAAAAGAACCATTTTCGACACCGTTTTAGCTCGAGAAATGAAATTTTATTTGAAGATGTACCTCCATGAGTAAGACACGACAGTATATAAAAACGTTAAAAAGTCGCAATCATTAATCCAAAATGTCAGCTCATTAAAAACACTTTCTAAACTATTCAGTCTAGATAAACGTAATTTGTTATCATGGTGTACCATGACAAGTAGGTCACAAAAATGGTGAAAACCCCAAATGGGGCGCAGCCCCCCAGTGTTTAGTATAATAGTACCATGGAGACGCAGTTCGCTACAGAGGGTCTGATTACAATAAAGGGAACGCAGTTCGCCACAGAGGGTCTGATTACAATGAAGGGAACGCAGTCCCCCAAACCCCTATTTTGGGAGCTCACGGTGGTCTTGGGCAGCGCCCCAGCGAAGCAAAGGTAGTCCTGATACTATATAGACCTTTGGTCACTGATTCACACACTGAATCATCCATATAAAATCCCAAGCCAAACTACTGAAGCTAGAAACGCAAATTTTGGTACGAAGGTGTAGGGCCATGAGCAGGTTAAGATAAAAATCCGACATTTAGAAAAAGTCGCCATCTTGAATCCAAAACCGCCAAACCCATTGTTATATAGAATACACAGCCTAAACTGTTGGGGCTATTGAAATGAAATTTAGTATCATTGTACAACATCACTAGTAGGTTACGAAAATATTACGCGATGCATGATATGTCTTTATGCATTCCCATTATGTCTTTATGCTAAATGCGTTAGCTATACACATTATAATGATATTTCTCGTGTATAAAATGCCTTCAACAATAGATTTCATAATTAAAATTAAGTAATCAACTTTCAAAATTCCTTTTTTAATTTCGCTAAACATTTCTCATTGTTACCTGGTCAGTTTTACTAAACAAAGTGTAATAGATGTGATCTTTCAATTTGCATGTTAAAGAATATGAATATATAGAAACATAATTTCTCGCAAAGAAATTAGGTTCAGAAGATTCGGAAGGCCACCATCACAATCACTGCAGATCGTCATCATCAAATATGTCTTCGAAACCATTGAAAATGTATGTATGAACTGCTTTCTCATTTGTCGCTAAACACATTAACCTCCTGAATCTTCCATCTCCATGTATGGTCCAGCTCCTTCAGGAAACATTTCATCTGCTACAACGGTAGGCTTCATGTTAACGGTTACCTACTTATAGTCATGGAAAGTGACAAATGTTCCGTCAAATAAATCAAAATTACAGTAGGAATATATCTAATTCCTTGCCTTTGGGTATGGCTCCCTGGATTGAACCTACATTACCTCTTTGAATTGCCATGCTTATTCTTTGGATAAGAAATGTGCTTGCTCTATCATCACCAGATGATTGTGTGATACGCTTACCTATTTCTTTTATGAAGTTGAGGCCTTCTTTTCCCCATGCATCATGACCAAGACAAGGATTACTACTCGCGGCAAGATAGTTCAAGAGCAAGAAAAGGATCGCTACTCACGGCATTTCAAACTGGGAAAACATTTCAAATATTCTAACATCACACGAAAATTCTGAGGAACACAAAAGCTGCGAGTTGACACTCTTAACAAAACAGAAATATGTTTGGTCTTTGGAGAACCATTTTCAATCACATAGTCAGACGGAACTTACGTACTGGGCCAATGTCTTAAGAAGATTTTTTCTGTTTTAAACAAGTTGACAAGTCGTGGGTTTTCCTTACGTAGTCACGAAGAAAACTACTCTCTCTGCACAATGGGCAATACATGATGTATCTAGAGCTTATTGCCGCGTTTTAATATATTTCTTGCGGAACACATTAAACGGTATGGAAATTCGGAGAAAGGTCATACAAATTACTTGTATTCTACAAATTGTAATGAAGTTATTGAACTGGTTACTGATAGACTGAGAAAAAATCTATTAATGAAATATAACGAAGTAAATATTTTTTTTCATAATAGTTTATTGAACTCCTGATATTTCGCGTACTGATGAACTAGCTTCTGTGTTAAGATATGTGAATGAAGATGATAAACCTATTGAACGGTTTCTTCCCTTTCTGCCAAGTCCAGATCACAAGTCTGAAAATCTAACCGAAACAGTAATAGATATTTTGACCAGACATCCTATTGACCTTACTAATTGCAGAGGTCAGTCGTACGAGCGCAGTTCATTCTTTGAATTTGGTCGGAATTAGTACAGCAAGAAGTTGTAGGGAGGTATGTTCATTTTTCACTATGCTTAAAAATATTTACATATTTTTCCAGTTCGAAAAATCGCTGGAAATTAATTCGTTCTTTTATGTATCCGGGAAGGAAAATACTAAAATCTTTATCACAGACACGTTGGTCAACAAGAGAGGAGGCTTGTACATATATGTATATATAGAAACTTGGATGCAAACCTTTATTCATATGGATGATGATCCTTATGAGAAACCACTGCATCGAAATGAGGCCTAATCCCTCTTGAATCAACTAAACGGGCTTGAGGAAGCTTTCATGATCACTATTTGGAAGGATATACTGCAGAGATTCCAGAGTGTGACCGTGAAATTACAAAGTGTCACTATATATTTAACAATAGTGCATGATTTATTTGAAACACGTGAATTTTATAATTTCTCTTTGTGGCAATTATTCGACTCTCATGAGCAAAAGTACATGGGGAAAGCTGATATGGATTACGAGTGTACTAAAAAAGAGGTTTAGAAAACATAAAATTCAAACTAAAGACGTAAGAGAAGATAAAATTAATTTTATGGGCGGTGACAGCACTATGGCTTACGGTGAAGAAGTAAGAAAGAGATAATAAGGCTGCTCTAACAGTAAGAGACAAATTTAAAGTTGAGGTTTCTTCCTAGTCTTGATAAATTGCATGCTGAATTAATTACAAGAAAGGAAATTATAAATTAATGTCTGATGGTTTCCAGTAAGTTTCTGCAAAGTTCTTGTGCCATTTCTGAACGCGCAGGCTGCATATGAAACTGATCTGGATAAACCTTCGCAAATGAATATGAGTATTTTGTGGGGCTTGTGAAGAATAGACGCATCTGTGATTTGCAAATATATTTTTGTGTACTGCTGTAACAAACTGTTCCGCTGAACGTTCGCTTTTGGCTCTAAGAAGACTGAAGACTTTTCTCCGTTCATCCATTTTTAATAACAGACTGAGAGACCTCTTGACTGATAGACACATCAATTTTGAAGAACTTATACACGAGTTTGCAAACAACCCAAGTAAGACGGAAGCAGCTTCATTTATGACTGGTGGGTACAGGTCTGCGACGAGCGGATTTCGAGCGCTCCAAAAACAAAAACACATTTCGAGCAAGCAGAGTGTGATGGATCAAAATCTGTTTGAACAGATTTGTTCGAACACTTTTGCTCGAAAATTTTCGAGCACTCGAACATTTTCGAGCGCTCGAAAGTCATGGAATATCCCCTTCCGCTCTGTTTATCTTCGTAAAGGACGTAATAGACAATGTTGCCAACTGTGATACTATTATTCTCCTCATAGTATAATTTCAACTTTAAAGCTTTGATACAACAGGTAATTAATTACTAAAAAACTATTATCGTGGTTCCATAGGTACTTCAACGCCAACATTCCTGGGAGCTCCAAAGGACACTGACTGTGATTCCGAGCCTAAAAATGTTGAAATTTGCAATCCCAGACGGCGGCAGCGCGAACCATCATCATTGTAAAATATAATCTGATGTGGGGCGGTTGAACGGGTGCTGAGTTCAATTCCGAAGCTAAAATTATTAAACCTTGAAATCCAAGATAGCACCAGCGCATAATGTCATAATTGTTAAATATCATCAGAGTTTTCGTGAAATTTTATTTGTGGGAACTTGAAAGAGCTCTGAGTCCCTTACCGAAGCCAAAAATATACAATTTTGAAATGCAAGATGGCGGCAGCGCGAAATGTCACAATTTTTAAAATTCATCAGGATTTCGTGAAATTATACATGTATGGGTTTGAAGCAGCCCAGAGTTCATTACCGAGCAGGCAAAAAGTTAACATACCATTTTGAAATCCAAGATGGTGCCAGCGCGTTATATCATAATTGATAAAAATCATCAGGATTAGCTGAAATTTCATATGTGTTGATTTGAAGCGATGCTGAGTTCAATTCCGAAGCTAAAATTCCCAACTGTGAAGTCCTAGGTGGCGCTAGTGAGTAATGTCATAATTTTTAAAACCATCAGAATTTCGCGAAATTTCATATGTTGGGGTTTGAAGGTGTCCTGAGTTCATTTCCTAGCCCAAAACATAAATTTTTGAAAAGCAAAATGGCGCCAGCGAGAAATGTTATAATTGTTAAAAATAATAAGAATTTCGTGAAATTTCGTATGTGTGGGTTTGAAGGAGTGCTTAGTTAAATTCCGTAGCTAAACTTATTGAACTTTGAAATCCAAGAAGGAGCCAGTGCGTAATGTCATAACTGTTAAAATGCTCAGAATTCCGTGAAATTTCATGTGTGGGGTTTGAAGAGCTGCTGAATTCAATTGCAAAGCTAAAATTATTAAACTTTGAAATCCAAGATGGTGGCAGCGTGAAATATTCTAATTGTTAAAAATAATAAGATTTCAGTGAAATTTTATAAGCGAGATTTTGAAGAGGTCCAGAGTTCATTTCTGAGGCCAAAAATATACAATTTTGAAATGCAAGATGACGGCAGCGCGAAATAACATAATTGCTAAATATCATCAGAGTTTCTTGAAATTTCATGCGTCGGGGTTTGAACGGGTTCTGAGTTGAATTCCCTGACCAAAAATATACAATTTTATAATCCAAGATGACGCCAGCATAATAATTTATAATGTTAAACATTTCTGAATTTCGTGACATTTTAAAAGTGTGGAGTTTAGGGGATCCTGAATTTAATTCCGAAGCTCAAATTATTGAATTACGAAATCCAAGATGGCGCCAGCGCAGAAAATGATATTTTTTAAAAATCTTCAGAGTTTTCTGGAATTTCAAATGTGGGGATGCTGAATACAATTCCGAAGAAAGATTTTGAACTATCAAGTCTCAAGTGGCGTTAGTGCGTAATGTCATAATTGTTAAAATTATCAGAATGATGCGAGATATCACATATTGAGGGCTGAAGAGGTCCTGAGTTCCTTTCCGAGGCGAAAAATTTATAAATTCGAAATGCAAGATGGCGGCAACGTCAAATATCTTAATTGCTAAAAATTATCAGAATTTCGTAAAATTTCATGTGGGAATTTGAAGGAATGTTGACTTCAATTACGAATCTTAAATTTTTGAACATTGAAATGCTATATGGTGGAAGCGCGAAATGTCATATTTTTGAAGTTCATATAATTTTCGTGATTTATAGGCCTATATATAGGGATATAAAAGGGTGCTGAGTTCTATTTCTAGCCCGAAATTTCATATTTAAAAGATTATATGATTTTCATGAACTTCTCACTGGTAGCTCAAAATAATTCGCCCAACGTTGATTTTCCGTTTTGTATCGTTGAACGATTGGCCCCACTGTTCTATGTCGCCCAATTTCTAACCAACATTTTTTTCACTGTATATATCAAAGTTGTTTAACTTTGGTTGGTTGGAAAACTGTAACCAACTGATTAAACGAAAATTTGTTGTTGTCCAAACGTTGTATATACACATTTTCCAAAGTAACCAATTACTAACGATTATTCATCCATGCGCGAGTTTTCAAAATATGGACAACTATTTGTGCTACAGGGACATACAAACATGAAATTTGGATTAAATTTAAGAGGAAACAATTTTAAATGTATTCAGTTACAAGTGCTACTTGGTAAGTTAACTGTTGACCTAATGATTAACTCTTATAATTGTCAAACGTAACCTCTATGTAAGGTACGTATTGCTTGACTGTATATGCTAGGTAGATTTTGGTTGGTATTTTTCTTTGTAAGGCAAGAGTCTGGCTCCTAACTCCGAATAATGCATTGTCATGAATAGATTACACTTTTCTGAAATGCCTATTCTCGCTAGCGAAGCGCTAATTTCAGTATTGTTGAGAAGTGCAGAAGTACACGTGAATTTATCTATGCTAGACTTTCACCGCTTTTAGCGATTGAGAGGTGCAAATCAATATAAAGTTCATAAATTAACTATCTGGGTTCCTACAGGTTTCGTTCTCCAGAGACTGACTTTTCCATGACTCTTGCGGCAGCCCTAATCATTTCCCAGGCCATAACCTAACAGCCAAGAGCTATTTTTGATACAATCCTCGACCCTCTTTTGTCTTTATTTCTCTAAAATGTCCATACATTTAGAAGAAGTATCCACATTTCTCCCACTTCTTCTTTGGATGCTCATAAAATTTATTGTGATTCTCATAACAAAAGTGCGAGTATTGCATTAAGTTTTACAAACATTAAAGTATAAATGTTGTGACTCGACAATAATTTCATCCATACAACACGAGAAATAATGTATTTTTCAAAATAAGACAAAAACAGACGATTTGGAAAAAAAGTCAAAATTTCACCTACTGTCTGCTGTCACATAAATAGCAACAGTGACTAAAACATAAAAAGAATCCTTTTCGGCAGGCCTACAGGCTGAGGTAGATCTCGAAGTTTTTTTTATTTTCAAAAATTCAATTCTCGCCTTGTATGAGCGCTGTCGAGAAACTATTTATTGATTTGTAGATTATTCATCAAGAGCTTTCCAACGATACAAAACAACACGTGGTTTTAAACATTTTGAATTCCCACCCTACCCCCACAACCTCTGAATCGTTGGTGTCACCGTAAACTTCATAGGAAATAGTATATAATTTATGCAGACAAAGTTTCCCTCTAAACTTCATAGAAGCTGATATATATTTTTCCAAATTTCATCCCCCGATCACCCCCTTGGGCCGATTTTGCTTATTAACGAACTTAGTCGAGCTATTAAGCCTAGAACTTTGGTTCAAATATCTTCAAAATTATGTCCGCTAGCGTGTAAATATATTTATACTTGTTTTGTTTAGCTGGGGGCGCTGCCCCAAGCACCCCATGAGAGCTGCGCCCTCTTTATCGTAATCAGACACCATCTGGCGGACTACGCCTCCATGGTATGAATATACTACCTACCGGGGGGCTGCGCCCCCATATAGGTGTTTCACTATTTTTTGTGACCTACTTGTCATGGTACACCGAAATCGCTGAAGTTCTGAGAACACCAAAACTGGCGATTGTTCTCCAGGATATAACCCAAAAAGTAACAGAGTATCACAGAAGGAAATTTATATCCGGAGGCGACCGAGGCCGGGCGAGGCCAAGACCAGAGGCTGACCAATAGAAAACAGATTAGGGAGCTGATACCGCATGGAGGGAAACGTGACGCGGACCGCGCGGGCGAGGCGAGTTTGCGCGGCCGGTTCGACGAGCGTGAGCTTCGCTATCAGCAGGCGGTATGGAACAACAGTGGCGGCTCGTGGTTGAAACAGTAGGTGAAGTTCTACCAAAGCATTTATTTATGTAAACACACTTTCATATTAGCTACTGGTAACAGTTATCCTGAATATCCAGACTTTGCCGATTTATTCCTAATGCTATTTACTCATATTACTCAATGTTGAGCATCCTGCTGGATTGCCCCTCCCCCAATACACCATGCAATTATTATTTCATATTGTTCTCCATAATACTGATTTTCTACCTTCCAAAACAATACATCGTTTCAGTCTGTTTGCTACTTCTCTTCAAAATGACCACACCTTCACATGGCTGTGCTAAGTACTACATTTATGATTGAAATAGAAATAATACTTTTCTTGAGTTTGTAATTAAGTAATTTTTCAAACAGTGAAACTCCATATGACTTTTGGTGCGTGGGGTCCCCAGTTCGTGACACGCGGGCTTTGTAGTGGACAAAGACCTTGTGCGTTGATTTTCTCAGGGAGTCGGGACTCTTCCGTTTTTTCTTCCATTTTCTTCATTCCACCGATTCTCGCATCATTATCCATTCGGCCAGAGCCAAAGTACGTTTCCCAAAGGCCTTAAATATTCAAATTTAAATGTAGCTCCACAAGTCAACTTGAGCATTATTTTTAAAACTTTGCTTCGTATTCTCACGATGTATTTAATGCAATTATATATTTTTCTTACTACAAAAGTATGGTTCTCTTTTAGAGTAATATAGAACTTATTCAGATTGCACATTTGGCAAAAAGCGACCAAAACTAGACTACATTTTGGTATTGTAATTTCCCTTCGGTTCCACATCAGAACCTTTAATTTTTTAGCCTTTTCCACACCACCCTTAAGATTGAGTGAATTGGCATGTTTTCTTAAACGCAGTTTTCCGAGAATGCCTACGACAAAATTCATAGAAATGATTTGTCCATCAAGCGTTGGTTCCATGAAGAGAATGAAGGACAGAAACTGAATCAGATACAAGGACGTTTCGTAAACATCCCTTTTATATCATTTTAGTACTGATTACTTCGCTAGTCTCAAAGAAATACGAGTAGTTAAGTTTAAGTTTCCACTAACACCACCCGGGACACGTTCCCAACACTCCGTGAACTGAACCCTTCTACATGAAGTCAGTCGACCACCGCATCCGGCGTCAGGCTAATAAACTAACAGGCTCTCGTATATTAGGTACAAATCTACAAAAACAATCTATTTTTC
>JAGDQP010015096.1:14931-43556 GCA_022664845.1 Lepisma saccharinum | reverse complement strand
GCCAAGTTCTTTAGCCCTAAAAAGGTGTGAAATGGGAGACGGATGAGGCAATTTCCTTGGTGACAGCATGTAACAGGAACAAAGGAACTTGGCGCGAAGTGGCAAGGTTCATGATCCTCAAGCTATAAGGGTGGTGGGGATCCTAAAACCCACTACGTCCACCGCCACCAATCTTAAGGCTGTTGCCAGCTCGCGTCAAGTTCCTTTGTTCCTGTTACATGCTGTCACCAAGGAACTTGGCTCATCCGTCTCCCATTTCACACCTTTTTAGGGCTAAAGAACTTGGCTCCACTTTTTGCACCTCTGGTGTTTTTGTTCGGATATATATTTCTTCACTTTTAATTGTATTTGATATAGTATGAATTTTAGTGTCAATTTTTTGTTTGTTTTGTAGTGTTTAATAATACATATTGTAGTGTTTAATTATTTATATAATATAAATTTTATGTAGAATTTTTAAATGATTGAGTGGAAGGAAAGGTTAGCCTTAACTCCGCCATTCAAAATAAGAATAAATGAAATGAAATGAAATTTCTTCATTTGTGCTTCAATACGTTGATTTTTAAAATTTGCCAAACAGTTTGCTTTGGAAAGATAATAACTAATTTACAATTTACTTTACTTTGTTTCTATGTGCTCCACAAATAATGAAATTGGTAGGAAAATATAGTTGGTATATTGTACTTAGTACTGCATGTAAATACGTAAACAAACCAGTGAGAAGATTTTGTCTTATTGCATTTCTTTGGGTAAAGTACATCAAAGAGCATACAATTCGGCCAACTTTATTTGCACTCTCTCGGTCACGTACGAAGAACATTTCAGTATGGGAGCATCCGGATGGAAGACACTTCATCACGTCGTGTCAGCGTGGAGCGTGTGTAAGTGTAACACGATTATTCTGGGTAGCGCCAAACCGAGGTAAACAGTACTACTTAAGAGTTGTTTTGAGCATATATCCCTGCAGAGCTTATGTAGAACTCTTACATCTAGGAGGAAAATTGTTCAACTTTAATGGCGCTGCTCGTGCAGCTGGACTCGTGAATAATGAACAAGAATATGGTCTTGCCATCGAAGAGGCACTTACCTTCATGTTAGGGAGAAAATTTAGATCTCCAACATTGGGACTATGGAATGATTATAAAGAATCATTTGTTGAAGATTTTATTGAACATCATGACACTATAACGAAAGCCTATAATGCTGCATTGCTCCATATCGATCGTGGTCTACGTCGTCATGGCTCTTGTCTACAAGAGAATGGTCTCCCTTGTCCAGTGGATATAAGTACGGAACTAGGTAGGCCGACTCGACTACAATATTGTAGAACACCATGCTATCGTTCAAAATAACAGACAACTGTAAGATGTTCAGCGTAATATTTTGAAACACGTTTGTCGTTGCATAGATGTTGATAAGTACGGACGAAAGACAATATTCATAGACGGACCTGGTGGACCTTGTTAGGAAAAATATTTATTGTAAACCTCATAGCTGCATACGTCAGATCCACCGCCAGAATTGTGCTTTGTGTCGCCAGCTCTGGAATTGCGGCACTAAACTATCCTGCATGAGTGAGTGCTCACAGTTTGTTTAGATTGCCTCTAGATCTAGACGATGGAATTGGAATATGGGCTGTCTCAAATGGTAGTCAACGTGATGATCTAATACGAGAGTCGTCATTAATAATTTAAGACAAGGTTTCGATGTCTCATCGTCACATATTTGAAATACTAGATAGTCATTGCAAATTTTTATGCAGACAGCAACTTTATTTAGAAATAAATGTGCTATATTAGTCGGTGACTTCAGGAAAATCCCTCCGGTCGTACCCAGAGTATTAACTCCATCAGACGTAATTGCCGCATCTCTAAAATCATCAGAAATATGGACACATATGCACACTTTTCAACTCAACACATCACATCGAAGCAGAGATCATCCTGACTTCGCAAATTTCATTTTAAGTTTAGGGACAGATTCTATTCCATGCAGTGACATCGAGGATCAAAGCAATCGAGAAGAATTTGCACAAGTATGTGGTTTGAATAATGTTTCGAATATTGAGGAATTAATAGATTTTGTTTTCCGACGTAATGTTTTTCTATGCTTTACGGAATGCGCAAAAAGAGCAATTATATACACCCATAATACAAACGTTCAGAACATCAATAGAGTAATACTGAACTTACTATCCGGAAGTATACAAGAGTGTGTAAGTGTAGATTCAATAGTAAAAGAGGAAGGGAATGAAGCTATGGATATACAAGAACTTTTACATCAAGTGGAAGGAAAGGGCGTTAAACCACATGTACTATCGTTAAAGGTTGGAGCAATTTGTTCCAATATGAGATATCTAAAACTTTCTTTCTTTCCTCTAATCTTATATAATAAAGATTCAGTGACAATTCTCCATTTGTTTGATATGCTATGCCTATTGTGTAGCTACGAGTAATCGCTGAAGAAGATTAAACAACTTCTAGCAACATGCTTTTGCTTTCGCATTGCAGAGTCGAGGTTGATGCTATTTTATAATAAAGCCGCTCTGATCACAGTTAAGTTTGTTTCTTCCTTGAACTGAATTGAATTGGTTTGTATTTATGGTCTTTAGGCATCTATGGCTGAGGCCGGGATAGAGGAGGTGAAAGGATTCGGGAAGGTGTCGGCCAGGGACTATGTTCAAGATGCCATCCCAGCATTTGCCTGGTGTGACTGAGGAAAAACCCTGGAAAAACCTCAGTCAGGATGGTCAGCCGTTGGGATCGAACCCAGGACCTCCCGAATGCTACACCAACGCTCTACCACTGAGCATTCCTTCCTTGAATAAGATTTTTGTCGTTTTATTGAGTGATACATTAATTATTTTCAACCTATGAGCGACTACTTTTTCCAATTCATCTGTGTACTTTCTGTTGATCAATTTGCCATCAAAATAACAAATTATTCGCCTTCCATTCCAATGTCTTCAGTTTGAATTACTCTTCACAACTTCTCTTCGACAACATTGATTGACCTCTCCATTTTTCAGTGTCAGCCTCTGTAAAAGACTGGTAATTTTAATTGAGTATAATAGAGTAAAGCAATTTACTTATATATTTATTTTCGGCTGAGCTGTAAGCTATCACCTACGACCATTGCGTCCGAAGGATGACATTTCTCAGCGATCGCTCTTTCCGGAAAACGATGGGCTAGGACATTTGTTGAGGTACCATCCCGGCATCCTCAGGCGAAACTAAGTGAAACCTGTCATGGTGGTCAGCAGTGAGGTTGGAACTAGTGTGCTTCCCCATTGCCAATACGGAGTCCGCTATTTTACTCACTGGACCGTGCTGGATGCGAAGAATTTGGTATCCAAGTAATTACTTATAATTTAACTTCGATTGTGTACAGTTGAATTTGCCGACAAAGGGTTGAATATTATTATCCAAATCCCCAAATTCAATTAAATTTTATCAACTGACACGTATCAATAGTTCCCAGCCTTTCATCAATCAGAACATGCTTGTGTCGTACGTGTTTGGCGAGAAGACTTTCTTTTATCAATTTAGATTGCTTATCCGAATTCACAAGAGCGATTTGTTTGAAATCTGTTGAATGTTTCACTTTCCTCAATTGTCAAAATAGCTCAAAACTCTATTCTCTAAAAGAAAGCCAAATATGATTAATTATGTGGAATCAGTCAATAAGAACAATGCGGCAAAAACTATGTAAAAGCGTTCAACCTTTTGTACTGCATTGCTTGTCCGCATTCATGTGATATAATTACTTTGTGGAAATTGTCTTTAATTACGAACTATGCAAGTAAGTTCTTTTAACTATGCAAGAAGCGTTGTCACGCAGCAACAATTTAAACACATTCATTCTGTTAAATTTAGTTGATGAAGCATTCCATAAACGAAAGAGAAATAAGGAGAAAATAATTAGTTTCCGCTACGTATTAATACGGCCAATTCCTAACTGGGCCTCTAGTGTTAACTACCTATTTACCACCGTGACAGCCTGCGTTTCAGAAAAAGAATTTATAACATGCGATTTCACTGAATCTATTGGCCTTCATCCAATATGGGCCATAATGGTGTTTTACATGTGAAAATTGAACGTTGTCAAAAGGCTATATCTACCTTTATTATGCATACGAAGGCCATTCGGAAATGATTTTCAATAGCACTTCATTACAATTTCATGGAGTTAGAGCGCTTCCCTCATTGCTCAACTTGGATCAATTAAAAGATAGCGGAGGAATTGAATCAAAATGTATTCGTCATTCTGCCAAGTGGCACAATTCGGGGAAATTGCATTTTAAAATTATTAAGCTTCGAAAAGTGGAAGATCGAAAGAGAAGTTTAGTAGAAGGCGAAACATCTTTGAAGGTCGAACGGTGGCATTTCCCATTCAGCTCGATTTACATGCCAAGTTTGATTCTTTTTGCACATATTTCAGGTATTTGGTGTAGAGAATTAGAAAAGAACGGGTGCCAATTTTTCGTTCTCACCATTTTTTGAAAATTATGGCGAGCGCCAATTTTACGGTACTTGTAGAGTCTAATGTATGCAGTTTTTAAAGAAATATTCCTTTCTTTAATTCCCAAATGCACACACAAGTCCCAATATACGCTCAGAATTGTTCGGGAGGTCTTATAACCCGTTTCTGTATATTTCATAGTGTAAGGTTGAGCTTGAAGCCCAAGACTTCTATTCACACAGTCACAGATTTTATGATATTTTAAGGATATCTTCTCATACTTGTGTTGTCTCTATAGATCGTGTAGTGGATTAACATTGACTAAATATCCTGTTTGTTTATACGGGTTTCCTGCTAGTTTGCTATATTTGCTTACTATTTAGAAACAGAAGTTTTTATCTGCTTTTGTGTATGGATGTGTGACGCTGCGTCGAGGCACGGAGCGACAAGGACCTGATTTTGCATTTATAAATAATGAAGGGTGGAATCGGGGGTGTTTCTTTATAGCCCAGTTCCCGGTTATTCCGCGTTGGAGGGGAATGAATTTACTCTATTTTCTTTTCTATTATTTTCCTCTATTTTACATGGTATGTATAAAACAATACATATAGACCTGAGTAATTTCCATTCATGAGTGATTTGTTTGTGTTATGTTTTGTTTAGGTTAACTTTTATTTAGATGGTTTAATTTATTTATTATTTTCATGCAAAATGTTTCTTTATTATGTTTTTTATTTGCATCCTGCTTATCACTCTTCCTCCATTCATACTGACTTTGATTGATTTTTTGTTTAGTTTACCCTTAGTTATTTAGTTTTAGTTTTCCTTTCATATCTGCTCCTATGATACATAGTTCATGTTTTTGAGTTCCCTCAATTCCCTATATCCTAACTTTCTAATCCCTTCATTTTATACAAAATCATTTAAAACAAGTAGACAACATTCATCCAACTCATTCACAGTTAAATTCAGGAGAATTAGATTCTGAAGAATTGGGCCTCCGGACAGCAGGATTGCTCCTCCATATCCTCTGATTGGGGCTGATCCGGGGGGTCCTCCTCCTCATCTTCTTCTTCTCCGCACCATCACCTTTCACTTCACACTCGCATCACAACACTACACATATTTCACATATGATCGATCTCCATCCAGAGTTTGTGCTGTCCATACCAGTGGTTGGCAGTGCTCCGAGGGTGACCTAATTACTTCCCGCTTAGTTCTACATCCGTATCACGCACTTTCACACTTCCTTTAGGGGAAACTTATGCAGACCATAACCGTAGATAAGATTGAAAATCTACAAAGTTTGTATGAGACCGCTTTTGTTTACTTCCACTTGACCCCCTCTTAGGCTCACTCATTCCCATTTGTTACTTCACGCACACAACCCACGATACGAACGACGCCAACGAAACACCAACACGACGTCCGTTCCTCACCACGCGTCACAGAACAGTATTTTCCATTAAGTGTTCCTATTTTACATTTCCTACGCCACTCTAACCGTCAAATTAGTTATTCGCAATTTGATTTCTATTTACAAATTCTTGTAGGCGGATGTATGAGATCCTACTTGCCAGGCTATCCAGGGAGTTTCTATTTTGTTCATCTTTTATTAACTCTTCCAAGGGTTTGTTGTTCAGTTCGGCTCTTAGGTCTATTATTTGTTGTCTTACTTTTCCATCTGGGTCTGTCCGATCGCGGGGGCACTTGAGGACCACATGCTCAGGAGTGGACGACAGCTGACCACACACACAGTTTGGAGTATCCGTTATTCCCAACTCATGTTGTTTCTGCTTGTAAGGCCCATGGCCACTTAAAAACTGTACCATTCCTTTAGATGGGTTCCAATCTTCCCATTTCAATCGTTCTAAAACATTGTCAATGATATTGAAAAGCCTTCTAGATTTTGTGTTTCCTTCCCAATATTGTTGCCATTTCTCTACTATTTTGTTCTGAATTTCCTCCTTTGAATTTATTATGTCGCCCAAATTTTTGTTGTCCTAATTAAATCCTCTTTTTTACGCCAATATAATGTTGCTGTTCTAATAACCTCCAGGATATAATAGAAGATTATATAAGAAACGGCTCTTTTACCCAGTGGCCGTGGCTCAGTTGGTAGAGCGATTGCTTAGCAAACGGAAGGGAACGATCCCAGCAACCGCCTATTCTGACTGGATTTTTGAGGCGTTTTCTTCAGTCATATCAGGCAAATGCAAGAGTGGTACCTGCTAACTAGCCCTGACCAAATAACTTCTAACTTTCTGTCCCGCACCCTACCACGGCCTGAGCCTAAGATACATAAAGCCCATAGAAAATTGAATTGAATTGATAATACCGTATGGGCGTGTACAGTGTACCCCTCTCACCTACTGCGGTTGAATGACACAATTTATGTTTTTCTGTATGAGTTTATAACTTGCAAGATTCTCCAATAATTATAGATCCATTTTGGTTGCAATGATTTGATTTTAGTTTTAATTTATTTATTCCCATTGTCTAGGTATGTGAATGTACCTCTAGAGATCCAGAGATTTCTCTATCGTTTATTTCATAGCGCTGTTCCTTGAACTCTGATACATAAGTTGTGGCTTTTTTCTACCCCTTCTCCTGGCTCGTGAGGTCTTTAATTCACATCTGTCTGGTTTTGTTGTTGGTGTAGAGCTCCTCAGAACTCTATAACACAGTTTTTTAATTGAATACAATGGTGAATTCCATTTCCTGTTTTCTTCAGCAGCATTTTTATCTCGTGCTTTTGCTCAGATTTGGTCCCCAAAAAGACCATTTTCAAGTTTTTCAGTTTACGTTAGCTCGTGTATTTTAGCATGCTTTTTATTTTAATTACGTTGTATTTATTTTAGCATGCTCATATATGTTAATTTACTTATGTTGGATTTCTTTTGGTTGAAATCTTTTATGTTGGTCAATTGTTTCTGGGTGAAACCTGCTTGTGATAGTTGTTGCTTCAAACTGTTGGTCTCTTGTATGCGATTAGTAATGGATCTTGTAGTATTTTCACCCACCAATTTATTTTGTTATATTCCCTCTTGATTCCTTTACAGAAGTTCTGGATTAACGTACCTTCAACAATGTTTACTGCAGGTAATACAAGAGATTCCCTTCCATAAAAGTATATGCAAATGCCTCATGCTAAGCCGAAACGCCGTGGAAAATTTATAGTCTTCCCTTTTTTTTCCGTTCTGGTGCTGTTCAGATGTTTCTGTGGCAAATTATAGATATATTTGGTGATGATTTTTTTTAAACTTTAAGAAACAAAAGTATGAAATATGTATTGGATTTGTAAATTCAAGTTTTCCTGAACCTTTTATATTGAAGACAGAAGTGATGACCTTTGGATTAAACCTTTTCTTTATCTTGAACATTCTGTACGGTATTTTATTGTTGAATATAAATGTATTATCGAGGTGATTTTGCGTTATTTGTGATTATTTCCTTTATATTGTTTACATGTATTTTATGTATTAATGTTTTGTAATGGAAGACATGTACTGGCCTATAATGCTGTTGCCACTTTTATATTCTCAAATAAATTAAAATTATAATTATTATTAGGAGTATTATTATACGGGATGCAAACATCAAACATGACGTCAAGTTAATAATTAATCTGTTGATTATTTAAGTAAGACGTAAGTTTTTACTACCCGTTTTTGGATGAACGTTCAACTGGAAACTAGTTGAAAGTAGGTTAATCCAAAAAGTGGATGCAGCAGATGATGAACGTTGCGTTATGTCTCCCATTTTAGTGTACTGGAAAAAGAAACGATGGCATTGTAGGGCTCTGCCTTACAATCATCGCTCTCAGCTGGTCAAGGATACAAAGGTCCTCTTCCATGTAGCACCTAATGAAAAGAGCCGTATCTATATAACATCTAAATCTAAGAAGCTACGATATATTGAAGACGAAAAAATCTAGTTCGTGTATTTAGAAGATTTAAGATTTTTTGCAGCCTTGATGTTCAATCACTGCACAATATCGCAGAAAATATCTGGGTTTGTACTTTATGCATTGCAATTTATGCAGATGAGATCTGTTCTGGGTTTGTACTTAAGTAGTAATTCATTCGGTGATGATCTGTGCCTCTGGTAGGCATACATTTCAACAAGCCACAGTTTGACATCCGATTCCCGTACAGCGATTCCTTTTTTATTTCTTATTTAAGACCTATTTAATATTTGGACGCCTTTTTCTGCTAAGCTGTTACAAGCTGCGTGAAATGGAGGTGCATGCAGTAGGTTAATTCCTCGTAATAAACAAAAACGTTCGAAAAGTTGACCAAGAAACGGTGGTTCATTGTCGGTGATAGTTTTGGGATAGCCATAAATCTGAAACATCCCTTTTAGACACTTAACAAGTTATGACTAACCATGCCATTAATAGGTTCAAGTAACTGTCCATCGCGATCATCCACTTTCCAATATTTAAATGCACCCTATCAAATGGAAACGTTGATTTGGGCCACGAACTGTAATTTATTTTGGAAGGATTTTTGCACATTTACATACAAGATTTGCGATTTCCTACGTAATCAGCTATTTCATGTTTAATCTTTTACCATGGAAGACATTTTTTTATTCCAGCATGACGTTTTTGTATGAGTTGTAGGTAAGCCAATCTTAATGCGTAAAATGATTCTAGAACCCAACTTTAAACAATTATCGTGGAAGGTTATTTGATATTTCTTATGAAAGATGGCGTATCTGGCGTATCGCGTTCTACTTTTAATTGCTAAGGCCAACCGCATAAAACCCAATCCTTAACAAGTTCACACAATCTATCCTCGTTAGTAGCTTCCATTACTTATTATTTTAATATATGAAATTCTTATAACTGTTGCACATAAAAGAGTGACGTAACATTCTCTCCTGATTCCTCAGTAATGGGTAGACGGGATAGAAAACTGCCAATTCTACCTTCTTCGCATACATTATTTGAAAGCAATATACAACGAGAAAAAGTGTAAACTTTGAAGTCTAGGTGCCGTGGTATTGTGAATTTCTTCATCATCAAAAATTAGTTTTACTGGTAAGAACTCCGTAAAGATCTTAAATTGCCGTCCGTATACATATTTGTGAAAATCGCGCATCGCAAATATTACCCCAAACACTTCGCTCTCAAATTGAGCGTACGCTCTTTCGGCTGCGGTCAGGGTCGCTGAAGTTTTCCTGTTTTCAATTTTCCGTTTACGTTATTGCATAGCCAACACCTTCTTGGCTGGCATCCGTCATAATAATTATTTCCTCATCTGGATCGAAAGGATACAATATGTTGGCTTTTGATAATATTAATTTGGCATGGTTAAATTCAGCCTGTCGCTCTACCTCTCAGCCTATCCAGTTGACATTTTTCTTGAGTAAATTATACAATGAAAACAGATCATCTGAAAACATCGGCACGTGGCGGTGGTAAAAAGCCACCATCCCAAGAAATGACTTTAATTCTTGTGCGCTTGTAGGCTCAGGACATTCTAGAATGGGACGGAGTTTTTCTTGTGAGATTGTGATTCCTCTACTAGATATGTCGTGACCCAAATAAATTAGTCTGTCTCCAAAGAAAGGACATTTCTCTAGCCTCACTTTTATATTTGCTCGTTCGAATCTGTTTAATATCTCCGTCATTCGTTCATAACATACCTACTGATTATCTGCAAAAATTAACACATCGTCTAGGTAACATATGACGTCCTGCACACCGCTTGTTACATCCTCTATGAAGCGTTGAAAAACCTGCGAAGTGCAGCTTAATTCAAATACTAATCTCGTTTGTCTAAAAATTTCCCAGGGCTTCCCAAGAATTTCTGAGACTACGGACGAACTTTTATTTGTAGATATGCCTGCCTTAATTAAATCTAGTACAGTGAAGCAATTAATCACTTTAAGTGAATTCATTATATCTTCGATTTTGGGTAGAGGATATACTACTTTTTCCGTAATTTTATTTAATGTCTGTTTGAGATCCAAACATAGCCTTATGTCATTATTTTTCTTACGGACGACTACTAGATGTGTAGTCAATTCTGAAAAATCAATAGGGACCAAAACTCTTTGTTTTTGTAATTTATCAATTTCATTTTTTAACAGTTTCTCGTAGATGAAAGGTACTTCCTACGCCTTCCTGAAAATGCGAATTGCATTTGGCTTCACTGGAAGATGTACAAAATAACCTTCAATCGGTTTGACTATATCGCCTCTGAACACTACCTGATATCTGTGCGAAAGTTTAATTATGAAAACATATCTACTATCTTGTAAAAAGACCAATAGTTGCCTCTTGAGGTGACACTTGGCCAATAAATAAATTTATTCTCCAACTAGGTCATAATTCGTCCAACCACTGCCTTCCCACTACTGGCTTTCTAAATTCATCCTGTACGATAATTTAGGATATTACTTCGCATCTATTATTTAATTAAATTTTAACCATGATCTCACCCAAAACTTATAAGAAATAATTGTTGATAGCATTACGTAACGAAAAAGCCGTATTTAGTAAAGGCAAATGCTGAAAGTAGCCTACTACATATATGTGTCATATCATGCTACTGTTATTGATGCTCCACTATCAATTTCAAATATTACATACGAGCCTTCATAAACTACCCCTTTAGTTAAGGGAAATTGCATTATGGCGCAATTGATTCTGATTTAGCAATAAATTGATTTGATTGACTATCGTTTTTTATTTCTTTGGTGTAGAAATCATGCCGTGAATCATATACATATAGCTTACTCCAGTTCCAAAACACGTTACAAATTGAACTTAATGCTTTAATAAACATGATCATGAAGGTTAAGCTACTAGCAAGGTTCTTTCTTACTAACATTCTGCGCCAATTTTCTAAAGTAAAATTTGGATTAGATAATAAAATCACAGTTAGAAGAAAGTACAGATTAGGTTTGTTTTATACATGTAAAGTAATCCCAATTCTTTACTGATTAAATGATTAAACATACCAAAGCTAATACTTTTTTGGAGCACCCATTACCTCTTCAGAACTCCGATGTGTCATAACCACAAATGACCATATACAACAACTTCATTATCATGTATTATAATACTCTATCACTAGCAATTCGAATAGAATTCTCCATAAAATGCTATACACTACTTTTCCTTAAATTCCGTCAATTATACATAACCAACAAGGAAATCAATACAAAGAAACAATACACTGATTTTATATAATAATCATAGTTCTTACCAAGGACACGTTGTGTTTTATAAGGTTTCTCGTTCAACCAAACCTTCTATTTGAATTGCGCGGAATGTTTACTTCTGTACATTAGATAAATTTAGTTACCGCCAGCTACTGTAGATTACACCACTCACACATTACTCCATCAAGACTGTAAGGAGGGCGGATCTTCAAGATGTTTGCAATTATATTTTAAATTACGTTACTTTATAGTGCCACTATGAAAGGAGGTAGATGATCAAACAGTCTTATATCGTTAGTTTCACAGCTGTCCTGAGTTATTTGTAATCTATGTCCTGATCTAAATTATTCGTCCTAGTTTCGAGTGTTATATGTGTGAACACCTTGGTAAGATTTGTGCTTGTGAAATATACTTGGCTGAAATTTCAATTAGACATATACTTGTTTTGAAGATCTCAACATTAAAGTCTGTTTCAGAACTGAAACAATTTAAGCCACCAACGATAAATGTCTCTGCAAACTCCCTTTTTTTCTGTTATTTTATTTAGAAGAAATTTTGCGATAACTTACACAAATATGAATTTAAAATGTCCAAACTTTTTCCAAAAGAAGACTATAAGCATATGCAGATGACAATCCGTGTGACTTTTCCATATTTTGTTCTATTCATTGTTGCAAATGCTTAACTTTTGCAGAGAAAATTTATGCCTGACTAAAATAGGAACATTACAACAATGAAATTGTACCATATCGTACCCCTAGGGAAGGTATACGTGATAATCCGTGCCAATTTTCCAAATTTTTATTGATTTCATTGTTGCAACTCTTTAATTGCTGCAGAGAAAATTAACGCCTGATTACATAATATGAAAAATGGGGAAATATTATTCTGGCACGTCGTACTCATGATGAATATCTAGGAATTAATCGGTACTAAGTTTATATATTTTATAAGTTTAATTGTTACAAATGTTTAATTATTGTAGACAATATTCATGCCTGACTTCACATTATCAACAATAAAGACTCGAAATTATGCCATCGCACAGCCAATGAAGGTCTAGGTATTAGTTAATGTGTACCAAATCTTCAAATTTATATTACTTTAATTGTTGCAGAGAAAATTCATGCCTGGTGCCATACGAGTGGCACTAGGCATGCCTGGTGAATAATACGAAAACGAAATTTTGCCATATCACACACTGAGAGAAGGTCTAGAGATTAATCCGTGCCAATTTTCCAAATTTTGCAGTTGATCGTTGCAGTGAAAATTCACGGCTGGTTCCATATTATGAACAAGAGAGAAATAAAATTTTGTCACGTCACACATCGAATGAATATCTACCAATTAATCGGTACCAAGTTTAGCTTTTTATTAGTTTCCTTGTTGCGAGAATTAATTGTTGTAGAGAAAATCCATGTCTCACTCCACACTATGAACAATAGTCTCAAAATTTTACCGGATCGCGCACCGAGTAAAGGCCTAGGAGTTAATCGGTTCCAAATATTCAAGTTTTATTAGTTTCATTGTTGCAAGTGCTTAATTGTTATAGAAAATTCACGCCAGATTCCATATTATAAACAATAAAAACATGAAATTCTGAGACGTTTCATAGCATAAGTACATGCATAAGTTTCAATATTGATCCATCGCAAGATTAAGATGTAAGATCATGCAATATCTTTAATATTTTGTTCCTTTTGTTGTAAGTTACATGATTGTTACGGTAAGAAAACGTGTGTCCCGTTATAACTTATAACAAAGAAATCACAACTCACCCAAGAAGAGGCATCCTTTCTTACCTCCTTCTAATGGCTGAATCCATGCTAACACTTTCTCCTTCCAATTTCTTTCCCACCCCATTCACTCTCATCCCCTGGGAAGAACCGGGCGTCAAAACATTTTCACGAAAGTCTTTCGAGTTGTGGTTGTGGAAAAGAAACAGAAGCTCAATTTCTACCTTCGTAACATAATTTGGGGCGAGATAGGGCGACATCAACTATTATAAGATTGGTCATAATATTTTTATCTGCAATTTAAAATCACGAACGATGTTAAACCGTATCCTGGGACAGACGAATTTTGCCGCACTAACCTGGAGGTTGGATACTTTTGTTACAAGAAGCGTGGTTAGAGATTATTCTGTTTTGGAGAAATGAAGCATGCATGAGTTGAATTCTTTCTGGTAATATTTTGTTCAAAATTTGGAACATTTAAAAAAAATACAAGTTTCAAATATAAAAATCTGATAAAGGCAAACTCCAAAAATCTGAAATTTTCGCTTTTGATAATTCTACTGCTTACTATAAAACTTTCATTTTGTGGTTCATAATGGTGTGCATGTATTCAAATAATGATCAAATGTTGTTGTTGTTCACTATGGTGTGCAGGCTGTCAAAAATTGATTTAAAAATGCAATGCACAGAATACCTAAAAGGCTTGAAATTATATAAACAGCCCGAACAAATTCTGTATAAATATTCCAAATAGTACGTGTATTATTTATGTGTCCCCTTACGTCAGCACACCTGGTTATGGCCTACCCTGGCCTCATTCCATTACTATAATTATTCAAATGGTAAAACGATGTTAAGAATCGATGAATTTCTGGAACTGAGACTGTGTGTTTATTCCGTTCATCACAGGCAGTCGTGTAGCAATTGAGAAGATGCGCAAATGTTTACATACCGAAATAGCTTAGAAATAACTTGTTAGTTAAGAAATGTGTCATCTTAGAAGTAGATCTTGAATCAAAATAACGTAATAATATATACATTTTGTGTATGTCATCATCATCATATTCAGCCATTTTCTATTCACTGCTGGATGAAGGCTTCACCATTTTCTTTCCACATGTCTCAGTTTATGCTATCCTCATCCGTGTAGCTCCTGAACGACGTCTGCTTTATTTCATCTACCCATATTGCATTTGGACGTCGTCTCGGTCGTTTCTTTTCTCTGGGAATCCAATATAGAACATTTGTCGTCCACCTTCCATCTGTTCGTCTAGCTATGCTACAGGTCCGTCTCCACTTCATCTTCTTCGCAGTCTTGATTATATCTTCTACCTTTGTTTGGGCGCAAATCCATTCATTTATTGCTCTTTGGGTAACTCCTAATCTTTGAGTCACTTACGCATTCAATGTCCAAGTTCACAACCGTACATCATCACAAGTAACGTAGGCACGGCACATTGATTATAAACTTTATGCTTGAGACACGTTGGTAGTTTACTTTTGAAAATAAAGGTTAGTTCCCCAAACGCGTTACACGCTATTTTACATCTTCTATTTATTTCATCCGTCAACTTGACACCCGATGATTTGAGCTGGCCTAGGTAAACATACTCATTAACTATGCCTATTGTCTCTCCGTGAATCTTTCATTTCTTGCAGAATATTGATTGTACATTACTTAAATTCATTTTAAGACCTATTTTCGAACTCTCATTACTCAGCTCTTCCATTCTGGTTTGAAGTTCTTTTGCACTTGAAGCTAACAGTATTATACCATCAGCGAATCATAGATGATTAAGGTATTCACCATTAATTTTAACTCCAATTTCATCACAATTTAAATTTTGGAACACTCCCTCCAGAACTGCAAAAAATAGTATTTGAGAAATTGATTCTTCTTGCCTTGGGTCATGCCGAATTAGGAAGAAGAAAGGGTGAAATGTAACCCATAGTTTCCGATTTTGATGAAAGTTGACACATTGATTCTTAAAAGGGTTCTTAGTGTAAATCCCAAGTTACAGGTTTCTAGGCCACCTGTATCCTGCTTCAAAGTTGACATGTTTTGTCATCAAATGTTGCCGCGACTCACACTCCATTTGAATTTGAATTTTTAAGTTATGCTTTATAAACTGTAAAGGACAATACTAGGTGTTTCTTCCTATAAAATTCATCAGAGAATCCAAATTCGATAACAAAATTGTGGTAGAGCAAATAGTGTTTTAGATATGGGTTTATGATTGCGAAAAAAGCAGTTTCTGAAATAATGTTCACCTTGCAACACAGTACCGTGAATATCTCAAAGGAAAACCAGATACAGATATGAGACTTGGACGATTGGAAAGAGATGAAAATTTTCTACAGCATGATGTAATAAGAACAGCGGGTTTCGGTGAGAAGTCTATCTCCAAAGCACTTTTCTGTTTCTACCTCATTATAAATAACGGTGTGCATTATAACACAATAACATGCATATCTCACGAGGAACACCAGATACAGATATGGGACTTACACCATTAAAAGACCAGAAAATTTGCTGTAGAATGATGTAATAAAAATAGTAGGTTCTTGGTGGAAAGTCCACCTTCAAAGCACTTTTTTGTTTCAATATCATTATTTGACGTTGACTTTGCGATATAATATCATGAATATCTCAAGAGGAACACCAGCTGCAGATATGGGAATGGAAGTAGTAAATATATAATTTTTAAGTTTGATTCGCAACACTGCCAACTGTGGGACCTGAGGTACCTCTATGACGAGTCTCAGTAGCTAAATACAAAGTTTCAATGATATGGAAGCAGATATTTTCTCAAATTGATTGTCAACACTGACAACTGTGGTTCCGGAAGTACCCACATGAACTATCCCAGTACCTAATGCACATGTAAAATTTTGTGTAAATCAATGCTAATACGTTCGACGGTAACAAATATGAAGTATAGATGTTTAGTCGTTTGGGAAACCTGACAAACTACGGTGCCTGAAGTGTCCATATGACCTGTCCCAGTACCATGTAAAATTTAGTGTAAATCAATGCACACATATAGATTTGTTTTAATGAAGACATTTCTATCAATTGAATACTAAAATAGGCTGGCAACACTGACAACAGGATTCCTGAGGTCGGGGACGCCCAAAACTTTCTTCTATTGTGCTAGATGCGGCTAAGTTTGGGGCAAATATGGTATGGAAGATGCATATGGTAAATATGGTATGGTATTATTTTTTTAAAGTTGGCTATACTGACAAGGAACACTACCAAAGTGTAACACTCCGATTTTGATCAAATTTGGCAGGTAGATACTACACATGAAATAAACGAATACGTGTTTTTTTGTTTCTGCGGAAAAAATGGTTTTAGGGGGCAAAATTATGGAAGTGGCCGCCCGAAAGGCGAGAAGAAGTGGCCCGAAGTGAATGAAATTGTGCACAGAGATGATAGACGTAAAATGCGGGAATATGTGTTTCCTATTTTCCTGGAAACAACGGATGGGTGGGGCACAGACCCCTGCAAACATTTGATCGCGAAATTTCAAAAGTGGTCCCATAAAAGGTCCATGAATATAAATTTGTGATTATGTTAGGCACACTGCATATTAAGATGACGTTTCTCAAATCTACCTCTAATGTACTGGCTGGACAGCTGCTGCTATACTAGGAGCAGGAGCAGTCTATTCATTTACAAAACCATTTCATCCTGACAGGTCAATTAGAATAATGTAGTTACTTATAACACTTTCCATAAAGGAGACTATGATGTTTCACATCTGTTCATGTGAAAAGAACATGTCTTGTGTACAAGAAACTTTTAAGCTTCTTGTAAAAACAAAGAGAGAAAAATCTACAGTTCGCATTCTGGAATTCCACTCCCCAACTACGTTCTGGAACTAAACTCCCTAACGTTCTGAAACTCCACTCTCCATTGGTTCTAAACTGCTTTGTGAAGCCTGTTAGAACTGCTAACTTCTCACTTTGCGCCCAGAGCCTGGAGTCTCTCGTGCCGTTGTTCATGGCATTAGACACGTACATTACAGTCTATGATTGCTAGTTTTAGTCTGTAGCTTGGAAACTAGATTTTTTACATTTAGCAGTTGCTCAAGAGTTTTTGATGTGATTTCCTCACAGTCAATGTAAGTGATCATAAGCAATGGAGCCCACCTTGTGATTTTTAGAGGGAGGCAAGGATCAAAGGACAGTTTCTTTATGATTCACTAAAAGTTATCAATAAGATAGCCACGACAATATCTACATTGGGAGTTGATTGGGAATGCTTAAAAGAGTATAATAATGATAATAACTTAGTAAACTTTATTATATTATTTATGAAATATTTGTCAAATGTGTCCCCTGCAAAAGACAATCTGTTCCAAAATATCCGCGCTGGTTTACTATAGACATTATTATGAAACTCAAGTTTAAAATAATTTATCATATAAAAGTCTACACAGAATATTAAAAATTCAAACTCATACTATTAGCCGAAATCCGAAATCCGAAATCCGAAATCCGAAATCCGAAACCCCTGATTAGCTAGAAGGGGGGGAACCTTTCTTTTATTTATCATACTTAATCTCTATGTATTTTTGAAGAAATTTAGCGGGGAAGTCACTTTTTGTTTGATGGTTTTTAGCCGCCATCTTGGAAATTGGTGGCCGATTTTCTCTTTTTTGATCATATCTCGATTTTTGTTGGAAATATGAAAAAAATGTTTCAAACAAAACTTAAAGATCATTAAGAAATATATTTTTTTTGGTTCTTATAGCTTTTGTCCTATCTCTTGCGGTTTCCGAGAAAAACGTAAATGAAAAATCATAGTATTTTTTTTATTATTTTAGTTATTGAGAGTTTACCATATAAATTACTTTTAACACATAGATTAGTCTTCAAGATGAGGAAGTTAATCAATTGTTTAGTTGAAATACAATCTATTTTATATTTTTTTAGGTTTTAGGGTGCCCTTTTCAATGAATCATATATGCGAGAAACAACAAAATCATCCCTGGTGAGTGTTTTCCAACAAGAGGAGCTAAACAGTATTCCTAAACAGAAATGCACTGATGTCGTCGATGAAGGATACCTCTCACATTGTGTAGTGTGGCCACGACCAGCTACTTATTGTGATATAGTAGACCCTTACAAGTGATACGTGAATGCCCATTTTGGTAATCACACTGTTATCATCTTTGACGGCTATTCAGACTACCCAACAACTAAAGAAGAAGCCCAAATTCTATGCTACAGAAAACATTTTCCTGAAGTTCAATGTAATGAACATATTTATGTTACTCGCAAGTAGTCTGATTTCTTATCTAGTTCTAAACAAGAAGGCTTTTTTATCACTTCGTTTTCTAGCCATCTCATTGTTGTTACTCAGGATACAGGCATCTAACCACTAATGAAAACATTTGGTTATTTAGGACTCAATCTGGTTGTAAAAGGAAAGAGTATTTTCGACATATCTAAACAACGAGAGATTCATCGTGAAGTCAAAGATGTCCTTCTATTGTGTCATGAACTGTCGGAGTCTCTAAACTTATTGAAAAGCAAAGAATAGCTTAGAAATTCAGTATCTGTTTTCAACGACAGGAACGCTACCAAAGACCAACTTGCAGTTGCAGAAGAGAATTTTATCATTGCTTTGTATGGTAAATAGAATAATAAAACATTAGATGAGCACAGATTTTACATATATCACCACCATACTGCTAAAAACAAACTGCAAAGTAATTTTTATTGAGCCACGCTGCCCCCCAGCATCAATTGCTCCTGCCCAACATAGCTTTCGTTTATATAGCATCAAGTTCAGAAGTGGCTTGGGAATGATTTGGATTCTTGTCAGTGGGGATGGAGTTTGGTTGGCAATCCACTACAACGTATACCAACAAGTCTTCCGCCAGCACCGGAGAAAACTATGCACTTAATATCTTGCAATTGTAAGAACTGCTATGATTCTTGTGAGTGCAAAAGAGCAGGCAGGCCTTCTTTGCTCAGCAGTGTGTGGTAAATATGAGGGAATGTTATGTGAAAACTCGCCAGAAGTGGACATAGATGAACCAGAGATGGAAATAACCAAACGTGATGAATAATCAAACTATAATACTTATAAATAAATAATTCTAACATCATTTGAACTATTTTTTTAAATTTTCCTTATAAAACATATAAGCTCATTAAAGTTTTTTTTTAAACAACCAGACATAGACAAGAGGGCTTGATCAAGATTGATTAACTTCCCCATTTTGAAGATTAGTCTACATGTTAAAAGTAATTTCCATGATAAACTTCCAAAAACTGAAAAGAATAAATTTTATGATTTTTAATTTACGTTTTTCTCGAAAACAGTAAGAGATAGAACAAAAGCTATAAGAACCAAAAATATGTACTTTTTATGATCTTTAACTTTTGTTTGAAACGTTTTTTCATGTTTCCAATGGTTATCGTGATATGAACGTAAAAATGAAAATCGTCGGCCATTTTCCAAGATGGTGGCCAAGATACACCAATAAAAATAACTCCCAGGCTAAATCTTAAGGTTTTAGGGCCTATATTTTCAATTTCAGTCATAAAAAAGGTTCCCTAGTAATATCCACGGGGTTCAAGTTTCTGACTGGACTATATGAGGAATTTGTTCGAATGCGTAGGGAAGTCAAGAAAGACATAAATCATTGCCTATAAGACCTTTATATCAAATTCTGAACATAATATCAGTAATGATCCGGGGTCAACTGTGGAAATTTATTAAAAACAAAACAAAACATCTTTCCCCAAATATATTAAAATTTGAAGGGCGGATTTGTGTAACAATGAAGAAATAGCTAATGCCTTTGCACAGTATTTTCAGTCAGTATTTGTATTCTCTTCTCAAATTCAGTAATTTTGATAGTAATTCTAGGTTTTACGAAGAAATAGGAATACTGTCTGTTGACCTAATACATTTGAATGAAATTGTAAAGGCTATCAAGAATCTAAAATCAAAAACGACAGTTAGATATGATGACATACCCTCGTATATAGTGAAAGGATGTATTGATAAATTTAAATAAACCCTATTGATTGCGTTCAACTTGTCACTAAAACTTGTATTTTCTCTAACAAATGTAAACCTGCTTTAGTTTGTCCTATACCTAAAACAAACGACAGACGAGAAACGACCAACCACAGACTTATATCAATCTTACCAGTCTTTGAAAAAGTCTCTGAACACATTATAAATCAACGAATTATTAATCATGAAGCCAGTTGTCTTAACTAAACAACATTCACAAAAATCAACAGTAACAAACCTTGCAATGGTTACAAATTTTATTGAAAACTCGTTGGACGAAGGAAAGCAAGACGATGCGATATATACTGATTTTGAAAAAGCCTTTGACAGAGTTAATAACAGTGTATTACTAGGTAAATTAAATCACTATCGCTTCTCTCCATCCTTGATTAAGTTAATGTGCTCTTATATAACTAATCGCAGACAGTCGGTTTTGTTTAAGAAACACACTGTCAGGAGTCCCGCAAGGCTCGAATCTCGGACCGTTGTTATTCCTCTTATTCATTAATGACCTTCCGAAATTCATACCGGATAATGAAATAGTGCTTTTTGCGGATGATTTCACATATATGCTAATATTAATTTCATGAAAGATGCCATACTACTGCACAGTATAGACAACTTTACTAACTGGTATGCTACCAATCAACTTTCAGTCAATACGATGTTTTATCATTCAGTAGAAACGGTTTATAAATTTAATTGTTAAATTCATAAGTATGCATTAACTGGGCCCGATGTAGTTAAAAATCTTGGTGTCAGCTGGATATGAAATTAACGTTAACAGCCGCATAACAAATATTACAAATGAAGCTTTTAAAATGTTAGGATTTATAATAAGGATGAGAAGAAAATTTAACAACGTTTCTACATTAGAGAAAATGTACTATGCTTATGTTCATTAGAGCAAAGACTTTTCTGATCAGTTATTTCTTAGGAAAATAGTTCAAAATGGCTAAGACTGCACAGACTTTATGAAGGGGTCATATGTACGATGAAAGGTGGTTGTTAGGTGCATTTTTAAAAGGTTTTTAGAACAAAATTTTCCGGCGACGATGCTCCACAAGTTACGTAACTGAGTATCATACCGATCTTCAGATAATCTTTACTTCTGGTGAGACAAGTGATTCGACTACCTGAAGGGAGCGATTCGATATCTCGAGAGAGAAGTGACGATGTATCGGTAGGGAAGAGGCAAAAAATAAAAATAAATAGAGGTGGTGTTGTCTGTCTCATCGACCAGAAAAATGTTTGAAAATACGGTTACACAGTTCTATGATCCTCGGGCAATGAAGGTAGGAAGATTCTCGTTGTCAATACTAAGTAACAAGCACTAACCCGAGTGGTGGCCTTACCACTTCCCAAGCACAAAGAAGGTCACATGGTGGAATTGTACTGGAGTTTGTATTCCCAGTTTATCAGAAGAAGATAGGAGAAATATTGGTATATACCAGCATTATCAAGGAAGATATATAAATTATCATCTTTACAAGGAACGTTTCAACAGTGTAAATATTACATGCAATCACTCTATTCAGGTAACCTTTTTCTTATTTGATAGACAGTAAGTGACATTTCTGGTTATTTCTGGCAACTAGTTATGTGTCAGACCCGTTCAGTTACAAGAGCACCTTATTACAGTACTCAAGGGCAAGGTTATTTCTCATAACGCTGTTGATATTTAACTAATTCTATGGTTTATGGAAATCGCAAGTTCATCGCCGCAGTAACAAACGTTCACCATTGGATTCTATCCTGGGCAATATCAAGCTAGTTTTCATCGCGGACACCTACATCTCGAAGATATCTTCTAATATTGTCCCCCCAACGACGTCTCGGGCTTCCCAATGGCCTCCTTCCATCCTGCCTTCCAACCAGGATAGAATATAATCTTCATCCGAGCTACATGGCCTGCCCACCTTAGTCGTCGCGATTTCATTATTTTTACATCTGGTGAAACGTACAGTTCGTGGAGTTCTTCATTATGCAGTCTCCTCCACTCTCCAGTTATCTCATCGCGTTTCTGCCCGTATATCTTTCTCAAAGCCTTATTTTCAAATACGCATAATTTATGTTCATCTGCTAGGGTCGTACTCCAACTTTCGCAACCGTAAAGTATTTCCGGCAGAATAACCGTTCTGTATATTTTCAATTTCAATTTCCTTGATATTAATTGCGATGCTGGAAGTTTTTGGACTGAATAGAAACATGCATTCCCCGATACTAAACGAATTTTCATTTCTTCCGTGACATTATCTTTGCTTGTTACATATGCTCCCAACTATTTATATTTGTTTACTTCCTCTATGACCTCATCCCTAATTCTTATGATTTTATTTCCTTCATTCCCTGTGTTTCGGCTTGTTATCAAGTATTTTTTTTGTTTACCTGTAGACCTATCTCATAGCATGCTTCTACTAAGACATCGGTGTTGCTTTGTACTGCATCTATATCGCCCCCTATTAAATCTACATCATCCGCGTATAAAAGCAGTTGGTTCAAACCATTCAATGATAGTCCCCTTTTGTCCCCCTTAAGTCCCCGCATATTCTAACACAAAGTTAAACAGTAGTGGTGAAAAGGCATCGTCTTGTTTCATCCGTTGCGAATCTTGAAACTATCTGACATATTATTACCTATCCGCACTCTGATTATTGGGTCGTTGAGACACATCTTCACTAGTTGAACCATATTTTTCGGAATTCCAAATCGTATCAGGATAATGTATAACTGTCCCCTTTCGGTAGAATCATATACTTTCTTAAAATCAATGAATAGCTGATGAACTGTCCCATTTTATTCCCATTTCTTCTCCAAAATTTGTCTCAAGGCGAACATCTGGTCCAACGTGGATCTATTTCTTCTAAATCCACATTGGTGATCTCCAATTATTTCACCTACTTATACACTTAGGCGTGTTAACAGAATATTACTTAATACCTTGTAACAGGTTGGAAGTAACGAGATTCCGCTGTAATTATTACAGTCAAATTTATCGCCTTTTTTGTAAATCGGAACTATTATTGAGGTTTTCCATTCCTTTGGGAGTTCCTCCTTTCTCCATTATCAATTTATGTAGTTCCTTGATTAGTGCAGTTCCTGCTGCTTTAATTAATTCGGCTGTAATATTGTCTATTCCTGCTGATTTGAATTTTTTAAATTTCATTATCGACATTTCGATCTCGATCTCGCTAGGTTCGGGAATCCACGGTTCTGCGGTATGGATTTCAAATTCCTCTGTTTGTTCCCCGTTGTGTACATTAAGAAGTTTGTCGAAATAACTTTTCCACACATCGACAATTTTAGTCGGATCTGCCTGACGATCCCCACGTTTATTTTTAATAATTCCTAACCTCGGCTGGTAACATTTTCTTAACGAGTTTACCCCTTTGTATAGATCTCGTATGTTATTTGTCTTTCCGTTTCCCTCTATCTCTTGAATCTTCTGCGTCAGATATTCTCGCTTTTTGTTTCTGAACCCGCGTTTTACGTTTTGTTACGTAATTGTTTTACGAATTGCCTCATACATCTTACATCAATTTCGTTATTAATATCATCATTATTATTACTCGAGTCGACTAGGATTTCGTACCTATTTGAGAGTTCTACTTGGTAATCTGCTTTTATGCTCGGATTATTTAATCGTTTAACTTGTTTTGCCCCCTCGCATTTCTGTTCGCGATGTATATAACTTTTCCCTTACTTTTGTTATCACTAATCGATGGTCGGTGTCACCTTCCGCTTCACTGTACGACCTAACATCCATTATGTTGGTGTGTCTTCGTCTGTCTACTAATACGTGATCGATCTGGTTGAGAGTTGAGATACCCATGTGTAATTGTGTTCAAAGTACGTGCTCTTTACCACTAGGTTTTTCGAAATCGCGAAAGTTATCAGTCTTTCTCCATTGTTGTTGGTCTTTCCGTGAAGGCTGTATTTGCCTATAGTAGGTCTATATTTTTCTTCTCTCCCTACCTTTCCATTGAAATCACCCAACACAATTTTCGAATTTTACTTCGGCATTCGGTAAAACAGACTTTCTAGCTCATCGTAGAATATATCTTTGTCGTTATCAGTAGCCATCTCGGTCGGATCATAGACGTTTAATAAAACCGTGTTGCCCCATTGAGTACGTATCGTAACGTACGATAGTCTTTCGTTTACGAGCTCTATATTCTGAACCGCTTGAAGAATACTGTTCTTAATGAGGAATCCTGTTTCGAAATCGTGAGACTGTGTTCCCCCATAGTAGAAAGTGTACTTGCCCTGTAGGATGCTATCTTGACCCTCCCACCGAACTTCTTGTATCGCTAGTATTTCTAGCTCTTACTTCTCGGTCTCGCGTACCGCCACCTGAAGAGCGCCTGTTTGGTATAATGTTCGTACGTTCCACGTTCCTATTCTAAGGTCTTTCTTAATTCTGTTCTTGGACCCCCCCGCTGAAGTAACCCGAAGATCCGAATGAGGGACTAGTTTAACCCCGGAATATTTTACCCCAGGAGAATCCATGAACCATCTGTTACTATTTCTCGACATGTTTTAGCGGTGTAGAGTTGTCAGCTGTACGACCTCGCAGTAAAGGCAGACATTCAAGATGTCGTCCTCTGTCCATCTCTGAGCCTTGCCGACGTCATTCACCTTCAGCCTCAGAGTGGTAATGGTGATGCTGCTTCCACTCACCATGATATTTTTGTTCGGGTTTATGTTCCCCTAGTCTTTGTAGATCCCTCTACTAACTGCAAGGCAGCAGGTTTTGGTCCGCCCCCGAATATTTCCGGTACCCACCATATCTGGTCGGCATTTCCCTATCTGCTACCTGTGGAGGCGCCTGGTGGGAGACCAGTAACATAATGCTGTTGCTGTATGAAGATAAATTAAATACAAGGGCAACATAATCATCGTAAGCGCAAGTGGGTCAAATCGCGATGAACCAAGCCTCTGAGTTGCTGCTGTAGTAGAACTGTTGTCAATCGAAAATGTCCGTAAAGCCCGCCTATGGAGAAGGGTTATAGCAAGTACACAGTCATCGTATAACGAGTTGTAGTAGTAAGTTACTGCTGCGTGTAGATATCTGTACAGCTCGCTAATTGTAGTGGAAAACGATCCCAGCAAAAGTTGTTAGAAGTGATAATACTGCCAGGCTGGGGAAGGAAGTGTCGTTTGCCTTATCATTTGGACCCAATATTTACCCACATTCAATAAATAAAACTAAGAAATAGGCATAGTGGTCGTGGTTCTATTATGCATTTATGTGAACCACCAAATAGTGATCAAGTGGCTTAATTAAGTACAAATAAATTAGGAGTTGTGTACGAAAAGATTCGACTCTTGAATTATTACTGGTGTAGAGTAAAACTGTTATGTACCAAGTAATCATTATCGTGACTTACGTAATTTTTCACCTGTCTAGTGAATATAAATAAACGCGCGCGGAGGTAAATGGCCATATTTGTAAAAGATAGAAATAATAAACCAATGCATCCACTCATTTTAATGTCTAGACGTCGTCTTATTGTCTCGAGTTGGATCTCATTAGGTTAGGTTTTGAAAGTCTACTTTTAGATTCCGTCCTGCAAAAATAGTGACCTGCGCTCGTATTAACCTGGGCTTGTATTGTCTGGGCATTGTTCATGGTGTAAGTAGGTACTAGATTGTTTGTCTTTTGGTTATATTCTAGTCCGCATTCTATTGGAAGACAGCAATAGATAGGATAATAAGTTAAAAAAAGTCTTTACATGAATGTATCTAGGTCTCTTGCTAGTAAAGTTGCATGTACTCAGTGCGATGTATTAGGGTAATGAAAGCACATAATTTAAATATGTGTATAAGTGACGTCACACACAAAAAGTAGAACTAAATACGCTAACGGTGTTGTGAGAATTAAGTACAGTAGCGTTTCTTTAAGATAGCTTCGACTTTGGCACCTGGCAAGGAGAGTTGGATAACATTTACGCATATGATTAAAGGAAACATTTAACAAGGAGGTCACTGATAATTTATATAGTCTACATTTGTATCTTGCCGAAAATATGAATATCTTCTTTATTGTAAAGCACGATTATTTGCGACTTTCATACCAATGCTGTGATACGGTACGCTGAAAGAAGGGAGTGAAACAGATAATGAAAGTATTGTTAAACTAAAACGCAAATAAAGCATCTTGTTATAAGACTCCTAGCGTCAGATCTTTGTACTATACTCAGTTTTGATTACATGTATATCTTTTTGAGAAAATTTAAATTTATCTAGCAAATAAGAAGAAAGTAATTGGACATTCAAAATATATAAATGCTTATTAGTTATTACAATTCACAACAAAGAAGTTAGTGCAGAGCATATATGTAATTTGAGGCAGTTCTACTAAATAAAATAATGCAACATGGCTTTATGGAATTTTACACTTATTAAGTTGATGAACCTGTACATCACAGGACAGGATTCCTTGCATTATCAGGGTTTGGAAGTAAGTATTCATAAGTGTAAGAGTGATATTACTTTATTGTATGTCTAACCGAGTTTCTTTACAGCTTCCGTATATTTCTTTGTCCAAATCCAAGATATTCGCTGCGGTGGTCTTATTTCGTCTCCCTAACTCTTGTCACAGCTGGGTAGTATTTTTCGCGTACCACCCGTGGTATTTCTCACGTAAACGGCGTGTATTATCTTGTCGCTCGCCGGAACGTGGTTCAGAATAGGTCGATACGGCTTCGGATACATGTCTCTTCGAATCTCATTTCGTCGTGATATTTTCTTACGGTGGTTTATACGTCGACTTGTACTATCCTGGTGTTGAAAGGGGATTTGTGGCTCAGCGTTATCGGAGAGTGGAAACCCAAAATCCATTTCGCACCTGACACCGAACTGGGGACAAGAACAAACTGTTAAAACTTAGCATCAATGTTACAGTTTGGTGCTCCGTCATTAAAAACTCGTGTGTACAACATTGGTCTCTTCCACTGCGAAAAGACAAGGACAATAATAATGACGAAGTCACCAATCTGGAGATTATGTACTACCTACAATGAAATGTGTAGAACTTCCATCGAATTGCATATATGTGATAGGTCTTCGTCTTCCAAAGCATTTACAAATATTGTAATAACAATATCTGTAAATAAGCATTTTAATATCAACACTCTTATTGGGCTATAAAACTTGTTGTGTTGACAATAAATAAATAAAATTAAAATATAGAAAGTACATATAATCATTTTATTTTTATTTTCTATCTTGTATAGTATAATTTCCTCTGACAAAGAAGGGGAGCGCCCCCCCCCCATTGCCACCCCTGATGGACGCCCTTGAACAGAAGTTTCCAAGTGTGGATATAGACCAAGTTCATAAATAACATAACAATTTAGTGAAGGCTGATGGCTGACTTCTGGTTTGTGTATAATATCTGCCTATGGTTCCTGTACATTATCTACAAAGTTTGTGTACCCTAGTATGTGTATGGTTTGCATACATTATTTGTAAGATTCTTGTAACTAAGCTGAGGGCTTCCCTTAACGTGAGCACCCAGAACATATGTGCTTATAACGTTTTAACCATTGCGGTGGAAGACGCAAAACTTTGGTGTTAAACAGTGCGAAACTAATGCATTAAGCTGCCCATATACTTTTTAAAAAGGTTGACTAAGAGAGCGGTTACTTTTTCCTCTCCAAAATAAATGTGCATCTAACTTTTTAACACTTTCAATCCAAAAACAAAAAACTTTATGCAAAACTTTGGAAGACGAGTGCAATTCGTTCTACTATCCACCAAGGTCTGTTTATCAAAATTTATCATTAACTTGGATCCTAAAATACAACATTTTAACCATTGTTGTATAAAATGTAAATCTTGGGTGCAAGACTGGTGTAAACCGATAGGCTATTTATATGTGGAATTTGATAAAGTGGAAGAGGGGCAAGTTAATGGACCCGTTACTACCCGCACTATAACTTGCAAGAGCATTCTTAATCATCAATTGCTTTCTCCCTACTATATTACAAATATAATAAACAATTAATCGTGACAAATGATGTGAATATTTAACTAGCCCATCTTCCAAGTAATTACTAGCTAGTAAATGGTCCATCTTATCACTCTATAGACTACGAATTAGTACTTATAACTGAGAACTGAACAGTAAACTAAATACCAAATACGTGGATATTAAATTTGACGATTCTTTCAAGTATAATGTCTAAAATAAAAATAAT
>JAGDQP010015096.1:0-14531 GCA_022664845.1 Lepisma saccharinum | reverse complement strand
ACATTCAAAAATGCTTTGAAAATTACTTTGTTAGAAGCGAAGGAGATACTTAGCACTATTCAAAAAGCTGTGTGAAATGAAGGAAATGGGGATGAAAATCCTATCGTGTTTTATTCATAGTGTGTCGGATGCCAGTTACCAATGCTGAGAAATGTAAGTTATTTATCCTTTCTTGTTCCTAGGATACGGCCATAGAAGTTTGAAGCCAAAACCTTGTGCTTTAAACTACATTATTGTTTGAAGTGACAAATCTCAAAGGAGGATCTTCACTATGAAGAAAACTGATCTAAAATTTAATTTTTCTTAGTCATACCAGGCAAATTCTGGGATGGTACCTACTAACTAGGATCTCCAACCATATTCTGGTCTGAACCATACACGCCTAGGGGCTAACGGCCATAACTTCAAATTCAAAAACCTAATGTGATAATTCGTACTATATTAGTTGTAGTTTACAAATGGAGATTCGAGGTAGGGTTTCAACAAAGGACAAAGGAATTTTAGTTCGCGAGAAATCTGTTGAGATTGGAAATAACAAAACGTGTATTGGCCAAGCATGTATTAAGACTTGCACTAGTTTATGATGACTCTTTCATAAGCAATTGCACTAAAAGTTGCCAACTTGGTTACCAAAAGTTACGTCCAATTCCCATGTATTCCAACCACGAGAGGGTGGCTTTTCGTTATTTTCCCAAGTAATGATTGAATATCGTTCCCGAAGCAAGTTGGTTAGTAAAGGAATTTAAAGCATCTTGTTGGCATGTCAATAGTTCTCAAGCCTAGGTATTTAAATATAAACTGTAGGAAAAATGAATCCTCCAACAAATGGAATTTTTTACATTTTGGGAATACTGAACGCAAAATTGCTATATCAGAACTACGCAGATCACATATCACATGATGAAAGAATACCACAAATAGTTGGAAATAAGTAGATAAAATGTAATTTATTTCTTGCATTTGTAAAGCTGCTTCTGCAAAGTTTCTGTTCCACTACAAATAATAATAAGAAGAAGAAATGATAATAATAATAATAATAATAATAATTTATACTTACAGCACACATCACGACTCAATTGAATTCATAAAAGGTGAGACTGTAAAGGAAATTTTCCAGTGACAATCTTCTTCACTAAACAAATACACTTTGGAAGTGAAGGTACAGTTGTTTATAAAAATAATGTTTCGTTGACAATAAAATGTATCACTGTATTGAATTCCACAGCCCACTCTTGTTATTACTGTATTTCTTGTCTAGTATTAGCCCAATACACTGTTTTTTCTGTCATAAAATCGAGGGGCATTTGTCCTAATTTTCAACGCAAATTGGGTCCGGAATATATGCCAATGATTACACGCACTCTTGGTTACAAGTTGAAGACAGCTAATTTCAATCTGCAAGGCTTACGTATTCTTTCATCGAACAGAAAGATGCAAGTTTACGTAGCACACGATATTTTCACAACTATGGAAGCATGAAATGTTTCAATGCTTTTATATCAAAACATGTTTTCATAATTGAGGTAGGAGTAGTCAAAATTCTACCCTTTCTCTCTGTCCTTTTCTAATGTGAAAGTGAATTGTAAGTTATCTGGTCTGTTAAAAATCTCTTGTTCATGCTACTTTCTTTAAATACCGTGAAAATTTGATATCATGTAATTCTCTGTTGCGTGATCGCAGACATGTAAAGCGTTTCACTGACACGAACAGTTTCTGTCCACTTTGCGTAAAAATTCTGTGATTTTCTCATATGCCTCCTTTGTTGTAAATTTTACTTGTGCTTAAACTCTGTGTATATTGTTTACACCCAAAACAATAAAACACATCATGATAGAAAAATTATTTCTAAACTGCAATTAAAGTAGCCCAATTACAATGATACTTTAGAAGCATCGCTTCATGAATTTCCTTTTGTTTTAGTTTTAATTTAAATTGCACTGAATTGCTCACGTTCTGCAGATTTGTGGTAATATTTTCGCACTTTCATCACATTATCATTTCAACATTCTACTATGTCACACGCGAATGACAAAAAAGGCCATCAAGATGCAACCTCTCTTTGTTGAATAAAGCTTGTTGTACAGCTATGGACAAAAAGATTGTCGCATGCCTATAGATGGCATTTCTTTTTTAAGAAATAGATATATTGAAACATCGTATAAATTCGCTGACTTGCAATGATTAGCACAATTGCGTAACGTATTTGTGTGAAAAATATTGTATTGATATATAATCAAACAAGGGTGATATACAAGAAACTAAATTTTGCGTCGAAAAAATTCTGTCCAAAAATCGCACCAAGTTGTAAAGTTCCCTCGTTTTTCCCTGCAAAGGGATTTTATTCTAAACCAAGGGGAATTTTTAATTCTAGGTTTTGGTAATAAATTAAATACTATAATAAATAAATTTGGTAATAAATTATTCAATTAAGTAATTGAATAATTTAATGAAGAAAGGAATTATTAACGATGCAGATGAGTATGAATTACATTTAAAACGTATAACCACATTTGTTTCTTTAAATAATCTGACTCAGCGTCGGTTCCGTAAACCCAAACTATTATACATAAATGTCAAATGAGGCACTTTTTCAAGAAGTTAGAAAGCATTTGATTTACTAATAACCATCACTGCCCTCTGCTAGTAACTGAATGAACTACGTGATTGGTGCAGTTACTTTTATTTCAAATTTAAGTATCGATACAGTGTAATCAGAGTAGACGCTAATAAATTATTTTAATTTTCAGTAATGTAAAAAATATATACAGTATTTTTATCTTGTCAGATTTGCTAACAACGTTTCAAAGCTTTGCTTCATTAATAGAAAATTAATTAATAGAAAATAAAAAACTCCTTGACATATTTGTTGGATGGTTGATAAAACTCTCATTTCTTACAAATTACTTGAACTCAGCGTGTTGGCAATCTAGCCTATTAGTTTAGGGCAGCGGTTCAGAAACATTTCACATGTTGATTTGATTTGATTTATTTTGACTGATAAAGTTAAGGCTATGTAGCCTTCTGTTCCACATTACCAGTAACATGATTAAGCATTTAACATTATTCATCAATACACTTACAACTAGGATACAATAAACATTAAACAGTCTTATTTCACTCACATACACACGCACACACATACATACATGAACACTTAATCTAGGTTTGAAACATATTATATACTGCAGTCATATACCACAACAACAACAAATACTAGTACATTTCTATAAGTTATAAATTAACACATTTATTCACACAACTGTGCACACAATATTGTGTGCGGCAATCTGATCGAATTCAACAAGAATGATGGAGAACTGCTGCTAAATATATTTACATTTCTTTTTCTCTCTAATAAATGGGAAGATTATAAATATCTGGATTTCATTTCTGCTGCTAATATGTTACTGTATTTCCTTTTGAATATTCCGCTTGATTGCTTTTTCGTGACCTCTGAAGGCAATGAGTTCCACAGCCGTATTCCCGTTTGCAACAAAAGCCTTGCTGTACTGGCATGTTCTGTATCTCGGTATAACCAGTGGTGCGTTTCAGCCCTGGCGGACCCTGGCGCCGCCAGGGCACTTTTTGGAAGTTGTGTATGTATTTCTATATCTATGGTGAACTTTACACAATGAAGGACATAGTAGCACCAGGGCACTTTCCTTAGTAGGAATACACCACTGGGTATAACTAAGAGGTTATCAAATCGTCTGCTTCTGTGTGTATCACAAGGGTGTTGAAAGAGATCTGATAGATATTGAGGACTAGTTTTCATTTCTGCCTTATGAACTTGATAGGCAATGAGAAACACTCGTCTTGCTTTCAAGTCTAGTCAGTTCAATTTTAGTCTATGTGGTATTACATGGTCATATTTCCTGGCCCCGACAACATACCGTATGCAAGAATTTTGTGCGTGCTGTAGTCGATCTGATAAATCAGTTGGCATGCCATTGTAAAGAACGTCTCCGTAGTCGATAATGGGCATAATTAAGGTTTCAACAAGTAATTTTCTAATGTCTTATGGTGTGTAAATGTGGATGCATTTCAGTGCGTACAATGTGAAGTAAACTGTTTTACATATACCTTTAACGTGAGAACACCAGAACAATGTCTCATCCATTCTAACTCCAAAGTTCTTAATATCTTCTCTAACGGTTAGAGACTTACCTTCTAATTTTAATTTAGGTGTATATGTGTGTGATAATTTCGTGTTGTTGAAAATTATTGACTGAGTTTTCTCTGGATTTAGATGTAGGTCATGCTGGCGAGACCATTTGGCTATTGCTGCTAGATCATTATTCATTTTATGTATTAGCTGGTCTGTGTCGTTCCGATCACTCTGTATATAGATCTATCAGTCATCAGCAAATAAATGAAACTGATAGTGTGATATAACTTTACTTACGTCATTTACATATAAAATACCAAATAGGACCTAGAATTGACCCTTGAGGAACACCATACTTTACATCTACCCAGCTCGAAATTTCATTTGTCACTGTTACCGCCGGCTTTCTACCATACAGATAGATATGATTCAAAACCACTCACATGTGATTGAAGCGAAATTGTACTGCTGCAGTTTGCAAACCAGTATATCTAAATCCACAGAATTGAAAGCTTTATAGTAGTCTAGAAGTGTCATCGCTGTGATTTTCTTACTGTCGTTTGAAACTTTTGTGTCATCGATAATCTTTGCTAATCTTTGCTTTACATATGTATAGATGTTTTTCCGCATTTTTTATTCAAAATGGCGAAATTTTTATATAAGTAACTTTGTAGAAAATTTACATTGCAAATCCACTCCAATTTTCAATTTAAAAAATCTCTAAAACCTATAGGATCTATGCTAAAAACTGCTTTTTAGCCGCCATTTTTCAAGATGGCGGCGCGACCGGCGATCCCTCAAGGTAAACAAATTAGCTTTATAGTTAGGGCCCCCCAAGTGTACACTTCTGCCAAATTTCAGAACTTCTCAACCTTTTGCACCAAAACACCCTTTTTTATGTCTCTAATGACTGGACTAATATCCGTCATCCGATGCCGGCCCGGTGGCCCTGCGATCCGCGGTGGTAGGTCATCGGCTCGAAGATCCCGGGTTCGAGTCCCGGCAGGTGCATGGGTGTGGATTTTAACAGCTAAAGGCTAATCGTGACGGGCCGAAGTCCAAAGTTACTAGACTGGCCCATATAAAAATAAAGTTTACCAAAGTTTATCGATGAGTAGTTATCCATCCTATATCCGGATAATCTTCTATCCAGATTTGGCCATCTCTTGTCTTCCCATTTAGCCAATTCCCTTTCACCTAACAAGGAATTTTGACGTCATCAGTGCACAGCGTTATTATGTTTTTCGAAAATAAAATCCTGTTTTCATATGTTTGGTTAAACTTCACAGGGCCGATCCAGAAGGGCTGAATATTAGAAAAACCTAAATTGTGATAAACAGTAGTAGACCCTATTAATTGCGATTTAAAAAAAATCAACAACAACTTGTCCAGCATCTTTTCTCGCTATCGCTACTCGGCAACTTACCACGGATTGGCGCTGTGATTAAGCCAATACATTTTCTTCTATTTACTTTTGACTTCTAGAGTGACCTGTTAAAAATTAATTTATGTTAAATATTATTATTATTATTATACCGCAGCAGTATATTATAAGCATCGTCATGTCATGTCATGTTCGCTAGCTTTGTGCTTGTCCATGGTTTCTTTGAAAGAAGTTCGTCTCCAGGGGATTCGAAACTATGTCCATGTGCTGTTACCATAGCGTAAATAGAATCCCCCCCCCCCCCTGCAAGGAACCTTTTAGGGACCTTGTTCTGGTAGCATATCCCACATGCAATTTGAGCAAATTCTTGCTGCATGTAAAAACCCACAAGAAAGAGATGGTGCATTTTCTGTTCTTTCTTCCTTCAACCACTCTTATTTTCACAATATGATTGTGAAAAAAAGAAACAGCTTCTTGGATTCAAAGAAACGATAGTCACTGAGTACGACGGAAGGGGAGGAGACATGAAAGGACCCACATGGTCGCGGAGACTGTAAATTGTAGCCGAAAATCTATTGTGTATTTTTCCTGGAAAATGGAAATACAGCCTCATAAATTAATTCTTCCTTCTTTTTTTGGCAATATATCTGGTGGGCTATTTTCATGTGAAGTACGATCGTGAGTTATAAACCCCTGAGGTAAGGCGACAGTATCATCAGAAAGGAGAAGCGGCCAAGTTGACAAAAACTTGGAATTGTCAAACGGTAGTTCTATATTTCTTTTTATTTGCAGAGGAAGAAAAAAAAGGATGGATCTGAATGGCTTTGAAACAGGAAGAAACTGGTTTAATTGCTGGGATTTACGACCCGACAGGGAATTAAATTCGTAACCTGGAAGGTGGAATTGTTATCTGTTGCAAAAAGAGAATATTTTTTGTGCAAGATTGAAGCCGTATTTCGTGTCGCTTTTGATGAAAGTAGCCCTGTAGGACCATAGTTAGGCGTCAAGAATTGAGGGCCTGGTGACATGAATAGAAAGGAAGTATTTTATGAGGAAGCATTTGAATACCTATGAAGAACTGACTGAGTAACTTCATCTGAGGGGATGAGAGGTCAGGGTGCTGTAAGGGGATTTACGAATTGTGTTTCTGGAGGCTAATCAGCTTATCGTATCTGAAGTTTTGTCTTGAGAAATTTCCTTTGTTTTCAAGCATTAGTTTACTTACCACAGTAAAAATTTCAGAGTAATTACTAGAAACCTTGACCAAGGTCAGAGATTTATGCAATATGCCTAAAATCTATAATAACAATTCATATTCAACAAATGGTCAGCAGCAAAAATTCCATTGCTCTCAGTTACAAACTTTACTTTTTGATAGTTCTCAATTTATAGAATTGTAGGTATTCTAGCAACAGGTGACCTACAGAGTCCTGTCTATCGCATCACGTGACCTACCTTGTAGATAAAGTTGGTTATCAGTATTCAGTATTAATCACCTGATTCTTAATTTGTTGGTGTATTAGGATGACGTGTAACTCTCGACCATTTTCTCTGCCATGTAAGCTTATCATCATGCCTCATCGGATTGTTGTAACACCTCCGTCCCTCTACCAAAAGAGAAAATGATTTGTGAATTGTATCATCAAGATGGAAGCTTTTGAGTTCTTCCCTACAATTGCAATTAGAAAGCTGCATTATTGGTCCATCGACGGGAGTCAAAACGCCAGGCAAAATAAAGAAGACTATAAATTACCACGAAAATTTCCTTGATCGCGCTAATAGTGCTAAAACGAAGACTTTAAACTTTATTTTATATGGGTAATTTTAGTAACTATGGACTTCAGGATGTTATGAATGAAGTGAGTTTAAAATCCACAAACACCCATGTCCCACGCTGGATTCGAACCTGCAATCTGATGAACGGAGAGATTGGTTCCTAGCCAACACGACTTCTACCGAGGTCGTCAACGCTCAGGCGATAGAATGTATTGTATATTGTGTCATCTCAAACAAATTAAAGAATATAAGGGGAAGAACATACGAGATGCTACACCATCACCATGCTGAATTGTGGTAGCGATCTGTGAGCAATAGCGGCGCATTTCTGCCCATGTTGAGAGACATCAGAACAGTGCTTGTATGAAGGTGATGGCTATCGGTGTTCAAGATCAGCTCGGTTCATTCTTCCAATAATATTTTATAATAATTTAATCAACATTACGTTGAATGAGCTGTGGTAGGTGCCAAAATTCATAGATGTGCGGTCACAAGGTGTGCGGTAGGTCACATGTGAGAATATCGAATTTGCAACTACTTGACTAGAACAAGTGTGAAAATATTAATTTAGTAATATCCCATAAAATTCGTGAAAATAAGGCACGCTACTGAAACAAACTCCTAATGAATGACCTTTTTATTTGTAGTATGGTCAATGGGCGATAGATTACTCGAGAATGAGTAATTAAGTTAGTAACTCTCACCCTTTCATTTCAGCTTCTCAATACTCAATTTCTGTATCCTATTTTCAATAGACGAATGCAAGAGAAAAGTGTGTGCGTGTGTGTGTGTGGGGGGGGGGGGTACTCATTCATGCCCTCCTAGTCGCCGACCATGTAATCTATTCTATTCAACGCAATATTCCCTGGCCAAGTGTGGACCAGGCCAAAAAAGTAACCTAAATCCACCCCTGCCCCCCTGAATTCCTCCTCCGCCATAAATTTCTATTGCTGTTGGTTTTCTTCATCTGATGATGTTTTCATTCGATTCAGCATACCAAAAAACTTATAAATCGACACCTCACATACCTATTTCAATGGAATTCCAGTACTTTCCCCCTATCCCCTCAAAAACACCCTTTACCTCTAGAATTTTTATGCCTTATTCGATTTTGTGAACCTTATGTCCTAGGTAATTTATTACCAAAGTTTCACGAATGCAGGAAGTTTTCCATTTTGGGTCTATTTTTGGCTTATTTTACCTGCACTAAAAATGAGCTAAAACGAATCGCACGAGCAATCCAAATATCAAACTCGAGTCGACTCGAAACTCGACCAAAAACAGTGACTCGACTCTAGAAAATTACCTTTGGCTCGACTCGAATTCGAGTCGAGTTTTAGCTCGACTCGTGCCCCTAATATCTCTGCTGTGAGTATATATATATATGGTCAAGGAGAGGGCTAGACCTATCTATTCTTCATATTATCCAGTGAAGAGTGAAATCAACTGCCATTTATCCAGTGTAAATTTGGACCTCAAGGGGGCTATAGCCCCTATAGCCCTCTTGGATCCGCCCCTATATATATAAATAGGGTGTATCAGAATTGCATGTACATACGTTGCGATATGATTCCTTACATCAAATTGAGTAAAAACTCCCAAGAAATATTTCTCGAAAAAAGCCAAATGTCCGAGTTATAAGATACCGAAAAATGAGAAAAATTAAATTTGAAATCGCCATTACTTCTAAACTATGGGACATAACTCAAGGGGTTCAAGGAATTACATAGGAACTGGTAGGTACTCAACTTAAATATCTACGTTTCAGTGCCCTACAGTGCCTGCGCAATAAATTTTATAAAGGAAGTCGGAGTATGAAGAGGCAATATCAAGTATTAATTAGATTTAAATATTAATTTTGTTGTTGATAAAATTAAAATATCATCTTATTTCACTGTTGCAGATGACAAATGATTAATATCGTTTCAGTTTCATGTTAAACAACATTTTTACTTTTAAGAGTTATACAACCACACACAACAATATTACACATCAAAGGAGTGTCTCTCCTTTGTCCGACTTCCTTTGTAAAAGTTAATGCGCAGGCACTGTAGGGCACTGAAACGTGGATATTTAGGTAGAGTACCTACCAGGTGCGTAAATGTGAGACCGGAATTTATGTACAGAAAAGGCACAGTGATTGGATGACAATGCTAAGACCTATTTTATTCGAAGTATTGGCCATCGTTAGCGATACATATCTGCCATCGTTCCGGCAATGTGTGAATGGCAGACCAAAAGAACTTTGCCTCTTGTGCCGCAAACCAGTCGTCAAGCAATTTTCGTAAGATGTGAAGCGCTGCTCAGCAGTGCGTGTCCTATGGATGCAAATAAGTGAAAATCGGAAGGCGCCAAGTCTGATGAGTAGGCCGCATGCGGAAGGATTTCCCAGGCAAACGTCGAAATCGTTTCCCTAACCGGTTTTGCTATGTGGGAGGGTGCATTATCGTGAAGCACAATGACTTTATGTTGTCTTGGGTCATATTCTGGTCGTTTTTCACGCAAAGCTTGATGCAAATCGATCATTTGTTGTCGGTAACGTTGAGTATTAACGGTTTCGCCAGGTTTCAGCAGTTTATAATAGATCACTCCCTTCTGATCCCACCAAACACAAAACATTGTCTTCCGTCCATAGCGATTTGGTCTTGCAGTCGATGTCGCCGGTTCTCCTGGAGTTGCCCATGATCTTTTACGCTTAGAATTCTCTAAATAAATCAAATTTTCGTCACCAGTCACAATTCGATGGAGAAATGATTTCCTTTTGTACCTGGCGAGCAGAATTTTGCAAGTGATTTTTCGGTTTTCCTGCTGTCGTTCAGCCAATGCATGTGGAACCCATTTTCCCACCTTCTGAATCTTGCCCATGGGTTTTTAACGTATGGGCACTGCCTCTCGTGTCACATTAATTTGATCCGCGAATTGTTGTTGCGTTTGAGCGTCATCCGCATCCAACAAAGCTTGCTATTCGCTGTCTGAAAACTTTTTCGGTGGTGTTCCACGTTCTTCGTTTCTCACGTCAAAATCGCCAATTTAATTTTCTTTAAACCACGCATAGCACTGTGACTTACCAAGAGCATGATCACCGTAAGCTTCGACAAGCATGCGATGCGACTCAAATTTGATAACAAAATTGTGGTAGAGCCAATAGTATTTTAGATATGGGTTTATGATTGCGAAAAAAGCAATTTCTGATATAATGTTCACCTTGCAACACAGTACCGTGAATATCTCAAAGGAAAACCAGATACAGATATGAGACTTGGACGATTGGAAAGAGATGAAAATTTTCTACAGCATGATGTAATAAGAGCAGCGGGTTTCGGTGAGAAGTCTATCTCCAAAGCACTTTCCTGTTTCTACCTCATTATAAATAACGGTGTGCATTGTAATAATAACATGCATATCTCACGAGGAACACCAGATTCAGATATGAGACTTACACCATTTAAAAGACCAGAAAATTTGCTGTAGAATGATGTAATAAAAATAGTAGGTAATTGGTGGAAAGTCCACCTTCAAATGACTTTTTTGTTTCAATATCATTATTTGACGTTGACTTCGCGATATAATATCATGAATATCTCAAGAGGAACACCAGCTGCAGATATGGGAATAGAAGTAGTAAATATATAATTTTTAAGTTTGATTCGCAACACTGCCAACTGTGGGACCTGAGGTACCTCTATGACGAGTCTCAGTAGCTAAATACAAAGTTTCAATGATATGGAAGCAGATATTTTCTCAAATTGATTGTCAACACTGACAACTGTGGTTCCGGAAGTACCCACATGAACTATCCCAGTACCTAATGCACATGTAAAATTTTGTGTAAATCAATGCTAGTACGTTCGACGGTAACAAATATGAAGTATAGATGTTTAATCGTTTGGGAAACCTGACAAACTACGGTGCCTGGAGTGTCCATATGACCTGTGCCAGTACCATGTAAAATTTAGTGTAAATCAATGCACACGTGTAGATTTGCTTTAATGAAGACATTTCTATCAATTGAATACTAAAATAGGCTGGCAACACTGACAACAGGATTCCTGAGGTCGGGGACGCCCAAAACTTTCTTCTATTGTGCTAGATGCGGTTAAGTTTGGGGCAAATATGGTATGGAAGATGCATATGGTAAATATGGTATGGTATTATTTTTTTAAAGTTGGCTATACTGACAAGGAACACTACCAAAGTGTAACACTCCGATTTTGATCAAATTTGGCAGGTAGATACTACACATGAAATAAACGAATACGTGTCTTTTTGTTTCTGCGGAAAAAATGGTTTTAGGGGGCAAAATTATGGAAGTGGCCGCCCGAAAGGCGAGAAGAAGTGGCCCGAAGTGAATGAAATTGTGCACAGAGATGATAGACGTAAAATGCGGGAATACGTGTTTCCTATTTTCCTGGAAACAACGGATGGGTGGGACACAGACCCCTGCAAACATTTGATCGCGAAATATCAAAAGTGGTCCCATAAGAGGTTCATGAATATAAATTTGTGATTATGTTAGGCACACTGCATATTAAGATGATGTTTCTCAAAACTACCTCTAATGTACTGGCTGGACAGCTGCTGCTATATCAGGAGCAGTCTATTCATTTACAAAACCATTTCATCCTGACAGGTCAATCATAATAATGTAGTTACTTATAACACTTTACATAAAGGAGACCATGATGTTTCACATCTGTTCATGTGAAAAAACATGTCTTGTGTACAAGAAACTTTTAAACTTCTTGTAAAAACAGAGAGAGGAAAATCTACAGTTCGCATTCAGGAATTCCACTCCCCAACTACGTTCTGGAACTCCACTTTCCATTGGTTCTAAACTGCTTTGTGAAGCCTGTTAGAACTGCTAACTTCTTACTTTGCGCCCAGAGCCTGGAGTCTCTCGTGCCGTTGTTCATGGCATTAGACACGTACATTACAGTCTATGATTGCTAGTTTTAGTCTGCAGCTCGGAAACTAGATTTTTTACATTTAGCAGTTGCTCGAGAGTTTTTGATGTGATTTCTTCACAGTCAATGTAAGTGATCATAAGCAATGGAGCCCACCTTGTGATTTTTAGAGGGAGGCAAGGATCAAACGATAGTTTCTTTATGATTCACTAAAAGTTATCAACACGATAGCCACGGCAGTATTTACTAAATTAAGGGGGAGAAAAGAACCATGTCATGAAGTACATTGGGAGTTGATTGGGAATGCTTAAAAGAGTATAATAATGATAATAACTTAGTAAACTTTATGATATTATTTATGAAATATTTATCAAATGTGTCCCCTGCAAAAGACACTCTGTTCCAAAGTATCCGCGCTGGTTTACTATAGACATTATTATGAAACTCAAGTTTGAAATAATTTATCATATAAAAGTCTACACAGAATATTAAAAATTCAAACTCATACTATTAGCCGAAATCCGAAACCCGTGATTAGCTAGAAGGAGGGGGGCACCTTTCTTTTATTTATCATACTTAATCTCTATGTATTTTTGAAGAAATTTAGCAGGGAAATCACTTTTTGTTTGATGGTTTTTAGCCGCCATCTTGGAAAATGGTGGCCGATTTTCTTTTTTTGATCATATCTCGATATTTGTTGCAAATATGAAAAAAATGTTTCAAACAAAACTTAAAGATCATTAAAAAATACATATTTTTGGTTCTTATAGCTTTTGTCCTATCTCTTACGGTTTTCGAGAAAAACGTAAATTAAAAATCATAGTACTTTTTTATTATTTTAGTTTTTGAGAGTTTACCATATAAATTACTTTTAACACATAGATTAATCTTCAAGATGAGGAAGTTAATCAATTGTTTAGTTGAAATACAATCTATTTTATATTTTTTTAGGTTTTAGCGTGCCCTTTTCAATGAATCATATATGCGAGAAACAACAAAACCATCCCTGGTGAGTGTTTTCCAACAAGAGGAGCTAAACAGTATTCCTAAACAGAAATGCATTGATGTCGTCGATGAAGGATACCTCTCACATTGTGTAGTGTGGCCACGACCAGCTACTTATTGTGATATAGTAGACCCTTACAAGTGATACGTGAATGCCCATTTCGGTAATCACACTGTTATCATCTTTGACTGCTATTCAGACTACCCAACAACTAAAGAAGAAGCCCAAATTCTATGCTACAGAAAACATTTTCCTGAAGTTCAATGTAATGAACATATTTATGTTACTTGCACGCAGTCTGATTTCTTATCTAGTTCTAAACAAGAAGGTTTTTTTTTATCACTTCGTTTTCCAGACGTCTCATTGTTGTTATATATATACTCACAGCAGAGATGTTTAAAGGGGGAGGTGAAAACAGTGTTCGATTTGTACAATTTCAAGAGAGGGGGAAGAATGAGTGAGATATGTATTATACGGTATTTTGGGATCGTCCATATCCCAGGTTAGAGGTATCTGTAAACAGTGCCAGAGAAGATTTTTGCAGAGAGGGGGATAATCCCAACCATCCCCCGCTACAAATCGAGCACTGGGTGAAAATATGAAAGAGGAACTTGCGAAATTATTCTCAATGTGCCTGAGGTAGAGGGAAATACCCAGAAGTTGGAATAATGCTGTTATTATTTTGTTGTGCATGAAAGGGGACAAAGAACGCGTCGAAAACTATAGACCAATTAGTTTACTGTCAGTTCTATAGAAAATGTTCACCAAAGTTATTTTGAATCGTATTGAACGGGACTTGGATTTTAACCAGGGAAGGGAACAACCCGGATTTCGTCGTGGATTTATAATGGACCACTTACAAACATTGAATGAAGTCATAGAAAGGACTATTGAATATGAACTTCCACTATGTTTGGGATTCAAGATTTCGAAAAAGCTTTCGATTCTGCAGCAGTTTCCTTCAAATGGTATCAAAAAATCAATCCGAACATCGTAGTTTGTAGGTACAAATTGCGCCACGTTCAACGCTATAAAACACTATACTATGACATGAAACTTGTCTGGTTGTGAGTTGCAAATCGTTATCAGCAGTCAAAATAAGCAAGTGGCGCCAAGGACGCAGTTTTACGGTAACCACAGTGACAGCTAACGCCGTCTATGCACAAATTCCGGTTCCATATTTACACACCTGGTATGTAATTCCTTGAACCGCTTGAGTTATGTCCCATAGTTTAGAAGTAATGGCGATTTCAAATTTGATTTTTCTCATTTTTCGGCATCTTATAACTCAGACATTTGTCGTTTATCGAGAAATGTTTATTGGGAGTTTTTACTCAATTTGATGTAAGGAAT
>JAGDQP010015095.1:0-43557 GCA_022664845.1 Lepisma saccharinum | reverse complement strand
TACTACTACTACTACTACTACTACTACTACTACTACTACTACTACTAATAGTAGTAGTAGTAATTTGTAATTCAGTTTCCTGCTTATCTTGGATACCATTCATACTTTGGTACGGGATCAAATGTATGAATTGTTAGAGAATATTTAAAATACGTTGGCAGCACTGAGACAGTTGCAGGGAAGAAACTTGTACAGTATTTTCCCTATAGTGTCGAATAATGACCATGTCAACATAGGTGGGTATACGTACAATGTATGGAAGCCATTAAAAAAATTGAATTTGGAACTAGGCTGACAACACTGGCAACCAAGGTGCTTGGGGACGGGGACACTCAATATTTTTCTTTTGTATCCGCACAAAGCTTTGTACGGATAGATACGTCGAACAGTATGGAAGCATTTTTCATAATGGATTTTTGAAATAGGTTGACAGCACTGACGACTAAGGTAAAATACTCGACCCGGACTGCATCCACGGCCAGGCTTAGTAGCTCGTGCACAATTGAGCAAAATTTGGTGTAAATCAATTGAAGCATGCAGGTAAAAATGTAAAAATATATCATGGGGTAATTTCCGACCTGAAGTGGACTTGGCGTTATAATTTTCAATGGAGACTACATCTAACAAATGGTTAGTTTATCAGTGATTTGCCTTTTCCTAAAGAGAACTGTGATTAGTGTAGTTTAATTATGCAGAGCTCCTCTTTTCTTTCTTCTGTGCAGACAGATTCCTTAGTAGCTTTTATGAACAAACGTATTTTGGTGTGTGAGGGTAGCAAACATACATTTTTATATAGTTAACTTAGAAGTAACAAGTATTAAATTCTTGATCGTTTGGTGCCTTAAATTAAGTCCATATGCAAAACAAATAGGTTTTATTTTGAAAATAGGAGCACATACCTTAGGAACTGAAATACGCCAAAAAGAGTTACAATTAAGGTTATCGTGATTACAAACGACAATTATTAAATTTCAGTAATTCATTTTGTGGTCCTAGATAGGAGTTTTGATACATTCTTCAATCCACTTTAAGCTCTAGATCTATTAGTTTCTCAGGTATACTGGTTGCCTAAAAACTAACTCTGTTGGATATAGTACATTTATCTTAATCTACTTGCATAATTTGTTACCATATATGTTACCTACAATAGGTCTGTTCCCCATATGAGTATGAACTATTGGAAAGATTAAGTAGAAACTACAATTTTAGATATCAATTTCACACGTAATATTCAGTGTGTTAAGTATTATGAAACATGGTATAAATTTATGCATATTTCCAAAAATATTCTATCGCTTAGATTCTAAAGAAAATATAACGATGATCTGATTGCGTAGTCATCACCGTCGCCTACTGTGGACATTAATGTATATACGCGAATATGCAGCATATAGCCACCTACTTATTCTACAGTAGCACGTTCTCACAGCGAATTTATGAATTACGGAGGTACAAACATAAATGATCTAGCGCATTCGCACCTCATGAGGAACACAAAAGGTTCCTGCACTACAAGTTCGATAATATTGCAAGGAGCTCTTAAAACCCGAATTCCAAACAACAATTAGGCTGGAATAATAACTCAAGCAATAAAAGAAATGACACGATAGATCCCAATCAAAATGAGAAGAAAGAAAAGCAAGCAACTGTGAGTCGTGGCAGAGCAGGAGTTTAACTAAAAGTAAACTGTAATGTTCACAGTAACTAGTCTACGAGGGACTCCTGAAATATTGCAAATTGGTTGACACTTGATAAATAATATTGAAACATTTTTAAGGAATACTAAGAACATATCATCAAAGGTAATCAAGGAAAAACTATTCAAGAAGAAATAAAAGAAGTTATTCCATAGCTAATTACGTAGAAATATGATTATCGAGGTTAAGAATGCCTTGGAGTAAAATAATTAAGATTGGTTCTGAGATAAAATGTAAAAACTCAATTGTTGTAGTAAAAACTAACGATATGGAGAGGAGTTGTTGACTTTTCATGTATCCTGAACGATTGAAGGCTAAATTCGACTTTCTTGAGTAGTAATACCACAAAATGCTGTAAAAGGCGTGACGTGAAATTTTTCTGCAGATACGTTCCTTGGCAGCTTATAATGTGCTCCTGTGGCGTTCAAGTTTAATAACCTTGCAGTGAAAACTTGAATTCGAAAGGGCATTGTATAATTGAGAATATTTTGCGGAACAAGCTCCTAGAGATTTCAGGTGATTAAAATGATAAAACTGGTAACAAAGAGAGCCAATAAACTTCAGATATAAGTTATATTTATGCTTCCGGTGATTTTTGTTGCACCTCTAATACTGATACAGAGATTGACATGAAAGTGCAATGTATATTGGGTGGTGTCAACTAACGGTTCAGCGGTTTGTCATCAACTAAAAGTAAAGAGATGAGGGAAGAGTTTTATCAGCTTTTATAACAAAGCTAAACCCAATTTAACAATGTCCAGAACCGTTAATCGTAATTCAATGGAATTTAGTTATTGTATTCCTTCACTTCTACCATTGACAAATTGAAGATCTCTCCAGAAAAATACCTGCATTTCTTCAATTATTTAGTAAAACTTTTTCACGAATAAGTCAAAAGTAACACTGATATGAATTTAATTTAGTCAAAGTTTACTTCATGTAGAAATGTTACAATTGTTAACCCAGAATTTCTGACCCAGACAGTATTAATGATGGATACCATGGAATATGAGATAAGAGAAGCTCTACATAATATGCAAAGCAATGAACTCCAGATAACTACCTTCGCTTCTCTTCCGGAAGAGAAAAAGTACGCACAATTTGAAAGAGAAATGTTGATGTAATATTCGGCACTGAAACGTTTCATGAATATCTATACATACGGCAGTATAAAGCCATGATTTATTTGCTAGCTGTAAAATGTAAAAAATAACATCAACAACGGTTTCTATGAGGTCTCAAAGATCAGCAGTAGTGTCACCCAAGCTAACAAATAATTGGATGTTCAAGATTGTCTATTTTGACTACTATTACAAGAAGAAATGAACGACTCAAAGTTTTCTACTGCAATTAGTAATAAGCTATTGGTGATAAATTCAATGATGACAGGGAAAGAAGGGGAAATGTTCACTTTTAAAAAATCAGTCCATACTCGTAACAAGCGCTAGACAATGACAGGAAATCGATCAGAAAGTTTCAATCCAAAAGTTCAAAAAAACACCAAGTTGTAACTATTTTAAGAATATGAAATACATGGAAGTAAACGGGAGAGTTGAACATCAAAGTTAGTTTTACAAGAAATCACTATTCCCCCCTCCTTTCCCTGTAACCTTCAAATACGATTGGTAACTTAATTTATAAGCAAATGATAGTATAAAGACAATCTAAAGGAATTGGATACGCCAGCAGTAAAAGCATTTTATAAGATGTGATATCAGTTGACTACGGAAGAAAATATATCAAAAATAGATAAGAATTTTGCTGCTTGAAACAATGTAACTTAGAAAGAACAACAATGTATAAATGCAAAGATTCATTGCTTACTTTATTATAGGCGACGACAATAATATCAAAGCAGCATTTTGTGAGAATTATAATTTTGATATGAAATTCAGTGCAGTTAACATGCAAATTTTAATAAGATTTTCGCTTTTCTCATACGAAGCTTCATAATATCTTATGTAAGATTATTAATGCGTAAAAAGTCATAATCGTATATATACAATAGCAGTAATGAATAATAATAATGACAAATCTATAGTTTTTCTCTTACCACAATCTAGCAGGCGATGAGAAGATACCTGAAATGTAAAACAAAGTATATTTCAACTATATCCTAAAATTATGTGGTATTATCAAAATATATAATGCCATAAAAGTTATTCGGGACGGGCATAAGGCAAGGTGCTGATACCGCCCATAAAATACGTTTCATCTTTATCATATCATAAAAGTTATTTTGCGAATTTGGTATGTACCTGAATTATAAGTAGAGTATAAATATTACATTTATCCAATTATAGTACTTAATGTAAACATATTTTTACTCCCCGTTACCATGACAACAAACGCGTTGTATTTTTTCTTCATTGTGTATAGTTCATGTGAGGTTATGAAAGGAAATGCATTTTAAGAGAAAGAGACAACAAATGTCCATTTCGAAATACATTAAAAGTATTTTTATACTGTAAATTAAATTTGAGTCAGATTTTCAATTCAGTGAAGTTGTTAAAATTTAAGTTGTACGAAAGATTATAAATGCACACTTCTAAGGATATATGTGATATATTCTGCCATAGCATCGAACAGGATAGATAAATAGCCTCAAAATTAGCAGTTTCATAGTATTATCATGATTAGTTTCCGCAGTATGCATCCTGATCAGATTTAATCATGACTAAAGTAATATAAAATTATGTTTAATTTGAGTTGTGTAGATAATGAAAAGAAAACTAAAGGAAAGAATATGTTTTCTAACTTACGCTATCACAAAGGCTTGGTGTTTTTCAGTCCTCCGTGCAGCAAAACTAATGGTAATTCAAAGTTGAAAATAATATATTTAATCTAGTAAAGCACTAACAAGAAATTTCTGTGTTCAAACTGTTCAATATTATGCCTTCCAAACAGGAACACAATATATAACTGTGATTGTCGATCGGCTTTCAATCCTCTGCTGTGTTAAAGTCATATCTTTTTTTACTCATTACTTGCGTAAGCTTCTGCTAACTAGCTAGATTTCTCATTGTATAACTGGAACATAATTCTCTTTGTCTCAATCTGCACCTCTGTTATAATTAACTAAAAGCACGAACTATGAACTAAGAAATTTGAGTTATAGTCACGTCTTAATTTCCTGTGGATTTTCAAGACCATTAGACTGAGTTGAGTCAGTTTTCTTATAAGTGTCAGTTGTTGTATGTGGTGTTTCTTCTGATGTGTTAAAGTGTTTATTGTCAATTGTGGAATGTCCTGTTGTTTACTCATACGTACCTTTGATACAATTTCTGACACGCACTTATACAGAAGGTCGATCCGCGTACATGTATCCATCCTGAACTAGCACCTACCTTCCAAAACTCCACGGGACAACAATCGGTTGGCCTCAATGTGATTACCATGTGTTGGTAATAACCCTGCACCGTAACTTCTTTTTGTAGAATGCTGCGACGAAGTACAGGAAGTGGGATCCTCTGGCACTCCTTATAGGCTTTCAACAGGTCCCAGAGAGTGGTGACACGACGAGGTGAAAGTATCCTTTCTAGCAGGCCAAGCCCACAGAAATCCATAGAACTGCCATCTGGTGACTTTACCGATATATCTTGAATTGGAATAGCGTGAATATTTGGATACATCATAATATCTTGCATTCTTTATTGCTTTACTTGAAGTTACAATGCTTTGAAGACAGCTAAATTAACATTATCCTATAATGTATATATTACGACATGTTTATTCTGGTATATACTTTAATTAAGGCAAGGAAGAAAAAGTTTAAATTACTCGAAATATACATGAAAAAGTAACAAGAAAGTGAGATTTGTGTGGACGACAATATAGTGCTTAGGAATTTCTGTCTAAGGAAAATAACAGAATACAAATGGGGGGAAAATCCATGTTGATGTTCTTGACGTAGTATCTTCCATAATCTGACATCGCGGCTTATTTGGTTAATTTTGTGTCATATCTACGAACAATACAATTTACTCCATGTGAAGTGGAAATTTCTAGGTGAACCCAGGGATTAATAAATTGCTATACCTTCCTGATAATGAGAGATGGGAATGAGGGTTTTTTGGAAGTCTGAAGTCAATTATACAATTCAGAATTCCTTGTATTCTAAGCACCAATGATCGGGTACTGAATAGACACCACTCCTAGCTCAAGTCCATTTACAGAAAGAATATGAGCAGAAATTTCATATAAGTTAATGAGGTAGGAACGATTTTCAATTCAAAACTTTTTCATGAAGTATTTAATCCGCCTAGGTATTCACTCTAAAAATACGATGGAACTGAAGCGAATGACATAAATCTACAAACTTCCGAGGATAAAGGCCTGGCAAATTTGGTATAATTACCATAAAATGCATGAACATGTTTATGCTAAACGTGAGTATAGCCTCAGACATTTATTACACAAGGTGGACAAAAATTTATTGTCAAAACTATAGGAAAGAAAAGGTCTCATCAAAATAAGGAAAAATATGTCTTTGTAATTTATCGAATCCCGCTTAATTTCCGTTACAGTGCCGAAAGCATGGGAAAATGAATTTTAGAGCTTGTTATTTCCAATATAATTAACATGAGAACTGCGGGGCAAGGTATCCTCAATGACTTCCAACTTACTCTATCAAAAACTGCATTTTTCGAAATTGTACGATGGCTGCGCAAGCGATTCTCAACGGAACTAGGGGATTCCCAGAAATTTTCTGAAGTAAAGGTAGGCCGAAATGAGCATGAAATTGTCGACTTTCCAGCAGGTAACAATAATTCGTTTTTCGCCAAGACGATATCTCAAACAGTTTCCATTTACCAAGACATTTAAAAAAAAAAGATGCTTGGTTGCATAACCGACAGGAGCTACAGAAATCTCCGATCAGGCATACAGGCAACGAACTATTGATTTTCTCGTTATCTATGAGAGGGAATGTTATTGTTAATCTGGATGGCGATCATTAGTCATGTAAACAGTGCAGTGTAGGAGAATAGAGAAACGCAGTGGTCAAGTGGTCACTCATGTCAATTAAGCAAAGACCTAAAAGTAACCCAAAATTTCATCAATAAGAAATATTAACGGGGGCAGGTAGATCAATTAGGGTGTTGTTAGCAATTTTGAATAATGGATGTTGTTTTCGTATAGGTATTGTCATAAGATTTATTGGGTCGAATGGGCCCTTGTTGTGGGTTTGTTACTACTGCAATAAGGGTAATGAAAAGATATACTGCTAAAGTTAACGTAATAATGGATATTGATTTATTATAAAATTTTATTGAGGGGTTTTCTTGTTGTTCAATAATTATTTGTAGAGTGTCTTGAAGGGGGTAGAAGCTTGCGGCTAATAAGGGGTCTAGTATTGTGATTATAATAATTATAATAATAGTGATGGGTGGAGTAATTACTGTTACGAAATATTTCGTTTGAAGCTAGTTTACTTACATAGGTAAACAACACTAATACACCCCCTAGAAAGATTAGAAAAAGTACATAAGAGAAACAGGAGGGCTCTGAGAGGGTAATGATTGTTAATGATGTAATGGTGGTATTATTTGTTAGCGTGAGCCCCATTCATAGAGGGTGAGTTAACCGAGTGAAGGTAAAGGTTAATAATATTAGAATTAATAACAAGATTATCGTTAATTTGATATCAAGAGATAGTTTAATAAAAATGTTAGTTTTGGGGACTAAGGATAAATGTTATAATATTTTCTCCTGATGCTCTCAGATAATATTTTCTCCTGATGCTCTCAGGGTAAAATTATCCCATTTATGATTTACAAGGCCATTATTTTTATTAAACTATGAAAGCTTATGTCAATATTGATTTATCCTATTTGTTCTGTTTTATTAATTTTAAGTATATGATGTTTTGTTTCTCAACGAAAACATTTATTAATAATTCTTCTTAGTTTAGAAATAATTGTTTTGAGTATATTTTTAATACTTGTTTTTAGATTAAGGGAATTTTATAGTGAAATTTCTTTTAGACTTTTATTTTTGACTTTTTAATAGCTGTATTACCGGCTATATAAATAAATAATATATATACGTTTCCATTATTTGCTAGTATTTACAGCATATGCTTATGGAGGTTTTAAATATATATTTTAGGATACAAAGAAGGAAAAAAAAAGTATCCTAAAATATGTATGTGCGCGGAGCGCAGGTGAGCTGTTTTGCGGGGGGCTTATCTCGATTGTAATATTCTAATTTTTGTTGTTTTCGGTAAATGTCTCTATATTTAAGTATGCTATAAATTTATGATTTTTGTATAAAGTTTTATTCTAGCTTATTTTTCTTTTTTGCGATTTTGTACATGTATTATTTTGAGTAAGAATATTTAACTTTATTTTTGAAGGATTAGGGGATATAAATAATTTAGCAATGCTTGATTTTATTTATTTAATGTAAATTTGAGATAGATAATTGCAGCCATAAGTACTGGTAAAATTCGTGCTAGCTGCCGTGGTTAGACGGGGGGGGGGGCACAAAGGGAAAGGGTAATGATTGTTGTAGTTAAGGTTTTGTTTAATGAGAATTGATATGATTATTTTGATAGGTGAAATTATTATAATTATTTATATTCTTTTTATTGAGACTATGAAAATGTTAATATAAACTAGGATTAGATACCATATTATAGACGTTGTAAGGTTAATACTAAGGATTGGGGTAGTAATAGTTATGTTCTTGAAACCCAAAGAATTTGGCGGTATTTTAGTCTATTCAGAGGAACCTGTCCCGTGATCGATAGTCCACGCTGTAATCTTACTTGTTATTGTATTCAGTTTGTATACCACCGTCATTGAGAAAATTTGAAGGTAATTTTCATTATTTTAATTAAAGGTAAAATCAGGTCAAGGTGCAGCTGATTAATAAGTGGAGATGGGTTACAATAATTTGGTTATAATGATTTTTTATTGAAATATAAAATGAAGGTGGATTTGAATGTAATTTTGAGGTATATTACTCTGTTGAGTCAGGCTCTAAAATATGCAGACATTGCCCGTCGCTCTCATTTTAGGTGAGATAAGTCGTAACATAGTAGGCGTATTGGAAAATGTGCTTAGAATGATCAAAGTAAAGCTTGTTAGTTTGTTTATTCCTTTACACCGGCGGGGTTTCTTTGCGATTCAGATTACTTTCATTAATTTAGTAAATTATTACTAACATTGATTGACTTATCTATTTTTAATAAGTGGGATAACATAAGTATTAAATTGGTTTAATAATTTTCATTGACTAAATAGTTTTTTTCAGTTATAGTAGATGATTAATTTCAGCCTAAAAAGTTTTCTTGAAGACGCCATCAAGAATTCAAACCTATAAGGAGTTTGGCACAGATCTTCCCCAGCCACCACAGCCTGTCCTGACACGATGGGGAACTTAGGTGAATGCACTCTTATTCTACTCTGAGAATTTTGAAACCATTAAATCGCTAAGTTTTCAGTTGTTATATTTCTGTGTTTTTTGGAACATTGTATTATATTTGTCATTTAAAGACAGCAGAATTCTTGTCATTTAAAATTGAGGTCTTCGTAGAGACATTTTTCTTTGATGAGAAAATTTCAAGCAGAGCATTGCTGAATATACAAGGCAATTACATTCAAATCCACCTTCATTTTATATTTCAATAAAAAATCATTATAACCAAATTATTGTAACCCATCTCCACTTATTAATCAGCTGCACCTTGACCTGATTTTACCTTTAATTAAAATAATGAAAATTACCTTCAAATTTTCTAAATAACGGTGGTATACAAACTGAATACAATAAAAAGTAAGATTACAGCGTGGACTATCGATCACGGGACAGGTTCCTCTGAATAGACTAAAATACCGCCAAATTCTTTGGGTTTCAAGAACATAACTATTACTACCCCAATCCTTAGTATTAACCTAACAATGTCTATAATATGGTATCTAATCCTAGTTTATATTAACATTTTCATAGTCTCAATAAAAAGAATATAAATAATTATAATAATTTACGACATTTGCTAACCTCACTTACCTTCCTGACTTACTGAATTTTCTAAACGAGACTTCTGGAATGAATTATTGGTGCTGTAAAATAACTTTGAGGAATATATTCAACTTCGATGACTTTTAGATTTATGGAGAGGGGGGATTGGGTATATTTTATTTAACATATAGAAAAAATCGAATTGATTCTTTGAACTTTTTTTTGATTGAATTGGTTTTTAATCTGAAGATGTAAGCATGAAATTTCCACGTTTATGGAGAATGGGATCAGATTTGTAAACCAAGTATTGGTATATCCTTCATGACCTCGTAGTTACAGAGAATTATGTTTACATTATTTCCACACACACAAACACAAAAAAACGAAAACTGGAATAACACATTAAAACACGTCTAATTGAAAACAAAACAAAATACAAAAGAATAAATTCATGTTAGAAATAAATTTTTTAACGGTGTTCTTTTATTTTAAAAAAAATATCCTTTGCATTCTTTTTCTGTTTTACTTTTGCCCTCCTCAAAATTTCGTAAGTCACAGAAGCTGATCTATATAACTGAGCATATGTTAACTCACCCTTATATAAAATTACTTAAAAGTAAACTGTGTAGGAAACTTTAAATTATTCATTTTTGAATTTACATTATTTCCTTTTTTCGTAGGTCATCGACAGCTTTGATTCCAACTCAGTCCAGTGTGTGCGCTGGCAGAAAATGACTTCAGCAACGAAGAGGTGAAACGGAAGCTGGCCTACATCCAAACCCATTTTTCTAGAATTCCAGCTGATCTGTTGAAACTGCAAACAAAGAAGTGACCACTACACACTGTAGTTCAGTCCGTGAAAAAACTGCGACATGAATTGACCGAGGTCCCAGGAACTTACGGCAGAGCAGTTTCTTCCCAACTGGAATCAGTGCTACTGAAAAGTCCAGGCTACAATACACTTCAGGAAAGTAGCGCAGTTCTTGAAGGGAGAAGCTGCAACATTCCAGGAAACGTAAAACGTCAGAATGTTACACTTTTACAAATACGCTCCCATTACATCTTGCGATGTGGAGCGATCGTTTCCTTGCTACAAAACATATTTACGGCACAATTTTTTGCAAAAAAATTTGAAAAAAAAATGGTAATATATTGTAACGCTGGAATGAAAGATCACATATAGATGTAATTCGTCAATGAGAAAATTTCGTTAAAGTATCATATTTTTTCATATTTTTTGCTTTTGATTTTCATATCTTCTGAATTTGTTCTTCACACTTTGCCCATCTATATATCACCTTTCGGCTTCAATTTTAAAACGCAAGTTTTAAACAAACACACACACACGCGCGCGCGCACCAATAGAGCATCACATTGCAATGTAATCTATCCTCGGTTCACTTGGTTCACACATGGTGTAACAGTAAGAATACTGCAATATAGTATGGTCTGTCATCCCGTAGGATTTGCGTGCTGAAATTGATGCTTTGAATGTTTTGAGTTGATTTGGGACAAGGCTGTGCAAAGATGGCGGGCTGCTGCAAATTTTCTGACCTCTACGGCCCCCTCTGGGGGACATTTCGGTTTCGGAACTGACCCAGCACCTATCTCCGGTAATAATGAAGGGAGTTTTAGGATCTTAAGTTCGTTTTAGGGGGTTATGATGATACCATTTGATACCATTTGTGATAATTTGGAAGCGACTTGAAGTAATTTTACCGCTTTAATAAATTTCTACTGTTGCTTAAAGGTCATTATGAGTTTAAATAGTTTGTTCTTTCTGAAATATTTTGTTGCACAAAGTTTTAACACAATTTGTTGCTAAATATAGTTGCAAAATGATGAAATGATAGGATGAAATGATGCAGTATCGTAACTTGTCATTCACTGGCAGATTTGACGACCTTGAAAATCCACCACCACTGCAGTTTTTATTAACACATCTCCTATCTGGTCGTCATGTTCTCAAAGCTTCTGGGATGAGGAATGCTAAAGTCTCTAAGGCTGTTGATGTTGGTTGCAAGTTTCTCATTCAAAACACTCGCAGTGATCGACAGGTGAAGCATCAATCGAAGAGGACCGGTGGTTTTCAACAAACTGTTCAGACGCCCCTCTCAATCAGCTTACCGCTCGCCGTTCATTCCAGAGTAGGTGATAAGACTCTCATCAATAATAAGACAGAGGTGTACATTGGGTGTCACAATCAGATCATTCACATTGAAAAGTTCATCCAACAAGGCGTTCTTGAGCGAATGAAAGAGACTGGTGGGTTTTCTCTGCGAGATTTTGACAAGAAAGGAGTCAACATTTGGTTTGCCGTTGATAATATAGATCTATTGGAAGACAGGACAGAATACATTTCATGGCACAGTTGTCGTCATCAAGCAGCGAGCAAAAGATGGAGGATCTGTCAATGGGCCATTTGTTATTCCAGAATAGCTGCCCCATGTACCCCACACCTTGAAGTATTTACAGGAACCAGTCATAAAGAAAAAAACATGCGTTTTGCCACCTACCAACATGGACAGACGAAGAAACTACTATCAAAAGACTTCACCCACACCTTGGGCCCTTGCTCATTGCTACAGTGCAGATGAGATCTGCTATAGCAACACGAATAACCAACAAGTAGAAATAGAAGACCAACAGGAGGCAGGGCAACACGTAGATCCAGCTGAGTCTCCAGATGATCAGGATCAGATTGATCCTCATGAAGAGTCATTTTTTTCCTACAAGAACACGTGAGAAAGGGTGAGAAGTTGGCAAAGGAAGCAGTGATGCCTACATGGGCTGCCACTAAGTCCCTCCTACTATCACAATCTTCACAGAATGAAGGCACGACGAACTCAGAGGTTATCTCCACTCTGGGTTGCATTGCATTGGACACGGAGCAAATGTCTAATGCAATGCAACCAAGAGTGGATATATTGCTATGTATTGCTCCACTCTTCAAAACGTCTCCCACGGACTATGCGACCCTGTAAACGGTTCTGATGTTGACTCAGGGCATATCGACTCTCGTGGTCGGACCCGATAGAAGAACCATCATAACTCTTGATATGGATCTGTATAACCGTGCCCTTCAGGTTCCACAGTCAGTAGGTAACACCAACTGGATCCTCCGAGTAAGCGGTCTGCATATTGCGTTTGCTGCCCTGCATACACTTGGCAAAACCATTCATGGTAGTAGAATGGACAAGTGTGCCATTGAAAGTGGCACATATACATCTGCAACTCTTCGAGGTATATATGGCGTCAAGGCCTACAAGCGGGGTGTCGAATATCATATCGTAAATAGCCTGGCAGTAATGTTCATGAAATTTGATGCACTTTCTTCTGGCATACCACCTGGACCTCTTCGTGTCCAATGCAATGCATTTAAAAAAGCCTCTCCATCAACGTAGTCCAGACATAGTGGTTGTCTACAACAACCTATAGTCCTCATATGCAACAACTTTAAAGACACTTGAAGAAGAAACTCACATAGCAGGGCTCGCGCAGTTCCTCCTGCAGTACCTTGAACATGTTGAGAGTCTTCTACAGCTTATCAGTGCCTGCCGCTCAAGTGATTGGGAAGGTTACCTGGCTGCACTAGAGAATCAAATCAAGTACTTCTTCGCGTGTAATCACCTGAATTATGCTAGACTCATGCCAGTCCATCTTGCTCAAATGAACAGATTTTGTTGTGGCAAACTCGAGATCCCCTTCACTCACCTTTTCACTGACCAGACACTTGAGCAAGAAATCAAGAAGTTGAAGCGACATGGTGGTATGGTTGGCTTCAGTAAAGATGACGCTGGATCGACTTATTATGTCCACACCTTACCTCAGTCATCTGGAGCAACAGTTCCTGCACAGCTTCCCCAAAGCTTCGAAGTCTTCTCAGCGAATTGAACATTACCAACTCTCAGGACCGGTAACCGTCAGAACACGAGAAAATGCTGCCAAACTATTTCACTGCATATAACTACACTGCGACGGCAATCCATTCACAAAGAAGACGCCCTTAAAGAACATTGTATCATCAGCTACTGTGACAGACAATGCAAAAGATGGCATTCTGCACTTTCAGGAGAAAGGACAGAAGCGCTTCGAGGAGTCCATTAATAACAGATGGCTGCCAACCTCAATACGGTCCATTTGGAATCCAGTGCGACAGCTCAAGATGAAGACCTTTTCAAACTGGATGGATAAAACCAAAGTTCACGTGGGTGACAAGATCATCAAGTTGCGTGAAGAGCATGAACTTCATGCCAGATTTCTCATTATACAAGGAAGTAGAGCTCGTACCAAAACTTGAGGAAATGATTGGTGAATACGAGATGTCTGTGGTGTCATGCTCTCTTTGCTCCGTTGGTGGATCTCTTTACATCCCAGCTGACAAGGCCAGCCTGATGCACGCCATTGAAGGAGCTACGGCTGAGCTCGTACCTGAAACATTTTCATCTGACACTCATGGTGATACACAGTACATTGTACCACATTGTACACAGTGAACCACCCAAAGTGCTCATTGTTGATGCAATGGCTGTATTTCAGAGCATGAAGAAAACACCAATGATGCTGAAGTTCTCCAACCTCCAAGAGGAACTCATCAAGCGCATTGAGTTCATGATCGTTGGCTACAGCGAGGGACGAGTGGTGTTTGACCGTTACCAGGAGAAATTGCTAGAAAACAAGACACGTAAGAAGAGAGCAGTGACATCCACAGAATTTATAATTAACTTACAAATGAAACTGACCATGTCTCTAAGAGAGCTTCTCTCCTCATCAGTGACCAAAGCCTGTCTTACATCTATATTCGCCCAAGCTTTGCTGCAGTATTTCTCGAGTAATAACATCTTGAAGATGTTTGTTGTCTATGATGTGAAGATTAAAAGCAACAACTTCGAGGAAGACCTTTTACATGAAGAGGCCGACACACTGATACCTCATCAAATTCTTGCTTCTGTAGCTGAGAGTGACTGGCGGGAATTATGTGTTTGGTCACCAGGAACCGATGTCCTGACAATCCTTCTCGATCTGGCGTCTTATGGACACCTTGGAAGTCCCACTCGTCTAAAGTTTCTAACTGGAAACACCACGAAATACAGAGAGATAGAAGCATTGGAGCGAGTACGAGTAATTGGACGTTGCAAGTGTCAAAGTCTAATTGGACTCCACAACTTCTCTGGTGCAGACTGGGGAGGCAAGTTTATGGGTGTCGCAAACAACACCTAGGTCAGTGCATACATGAAAATTGATGAAGATTATTCAATTGTTAACTGTTTTCGAGAGCTTGGAAAAGGGTATCTACCTACCGAGTTGGTGAATGGCAAACTTCCACCACAGGTCAAGGTTTGGAACGATTTGTCTGCCAAGTGTACTCTTCGTCATGACCGATAACCTTACCCGCACTCAGATGGCAATTATTCCGCTCAAAAAACTTGGAAGGAGAAATAATATATCCGACTCGTGCAGCAGTCCTACCCCATATAATAAGATCAAATTACATAACCATGCGTAACAAGTCGTATGTGACCAACAACCCAAGCTTCTCGCAGTTGAAGAAAATGGTTGGTAGTTGGATAAAGGTGTCTACATGCCAGTACGATGCCTCACAATGCCTGCTCCTTGAGCTGTGATTGAACTTACAAAATGTGCGTGTAAGGCAGGCTGTCCCGGCAGGTGTAGTTGCTGCAAAAGTGTCCTTCATTGTACGCCTCTCTGCAAGTGCTATGCCCCCGACTGTACTTAGGTACAAATATGATGATGGATGTCCATAAGGAAGGAGATGATGAGTAGTATCATGTAGTGATGCAACCCATTTGTTTCCAAATTAGGACTTGTGTTGTGCTGCATTTTGATTTTAGTTAAATCTGTTGATTATTTCTTTGATATACTAGTTTACCATGCGTAATAAATAACTGAAATGTATCACATTGGTTTCAATATCGTAACAAGAATGAATGTCTAATCAACAAAACGACTGTACCAAACGTTTTCTTCATGTTTAGCCCCCCCCCCCCCCCCCCCCACGTGGTACCGCATGACTAGGTTATTACTCGTTAACTACATAATGACCTTGAATTTTGACTTTAAGCAACACTAGAAATTGATTAAAGAAGTAAAACTACTTCAGGTCGCTTCCTAATTATCATAAATGGAATCGGTATCATTATAATCCCCTAAAACGTCCTTAAGATCCTAAAAATCCCTTCATTATTACCGGAGATAGGTGCCGGGTCAGTTCCGAAACCGAAATGCCCCCAGATGGGGTCAGAAAATTTGAATTACTCTGTTCAATGGATCCCGGCAAGAACTCAACTGGTAACCACGCGCCCAGTAAACGAGTGCACTAACTTCTCGATCACCCCGAGGTTCGTTTTTATTAGAGTTTTATGTAAGTACTGTTTTCTAAATACTAGAAATACACTAACAGTACATAAGAGTATATGCTTATTGATACTGAATTTCAATTTTTATAGTTTATATTTATGCAATTTACAAATAATTAATTTCTTTAGTATCCTTACACTGAGCAATTCTTTTAGTTCATATAACATCGACATTTAATGCATTAAAGTTAAAAACCACAATATACTTGAACTAAGGGGTGGATTTCGGCCATGGCATGGTCTCGCCAGGCAAGGCCGGACGCCTGGACGGACAAAGCAAAATCAATGATTTTCCACATAGTGCAGGATATCCCAGGGATATCCCGTTTAGGGATATGCGTAAAATATTCCAGATTATTTGGGATCAAATAAAGATATTCCGAGGATGTACTTTTTAGAATGTTAAAAGGATATTGAAGGTTGGAATTTCAGGAATATTCTGAGAAAGTATAATTATTCTCGACATATTCGTAGAATAAACTTGAGATACCCCCAGAAATATCCTTAGGATATGCCCTCATCCTAGACATTCAGATATTAATAGAATATTCTACGTATACACGAAGAATATCGTAGAATATCCTTGGAAAATTCCAACGTCCCAACGGGAATATTCGTAGAATGTATCTGCGCTGTATGGGTTAATAAACTCCCAGTAATAAATAAAGGCAAACAATGAGTCAGGCCGAACAATTAAACCTAAATCTCTCCCTTCCTTGAATTTATGTCGAGATAGTTTGGATGACCAGACATTTTTTTAAAGAGTATTATAATCTTTTAGAGGTTCAAATACACTATACTTTTTTTATTCGAAAATACTTACTATTACACTATTTTCCTTATTTTTATAACTTTTAACGTAATTTCTACATGAATGCCTTGTAATTTCTAAATTCCGAATACATTTCACAAGATAAAACATTAAACATAATTTAATCTGATGTAAGAGTGCACGTACTGGATTTTCAAGTGCATTTTTCGATGCGAAATTAATGTTTAAGTATCACCAGATCACTTGACTATGGCGATATCTGTAGTATGTGGTAACATTTCTAATTTGTTTTTTTAATTTATGGCCTTTAGGCATCTAAGACTCAGACCAGGATAGGGCGAGGGGAAATGATGCGGAAAGGTCTCTGCCAGGGTCTAACTTTTATTATCCGGGTATTTACCTGGTATGACTGAGGAAACCCTGAAAAAATCTTAGTCAGGATAGTCAGCCACTGGGATTAATCTCACGACCTCCCGAATACAAACCAGCGATCTACCATTGAGCAACGGCCGCTTGTTGGGTAACATTTCGAAAAATGTTAAGTGAACTTTGTCTGTGACAGGATAATTATTAACTGATGACGAGGGCTGCAAAAATGTGAAAGAACAGCAGCTTAGAATATTGTCGTATCAATTATGAGAGTCGAAGCAGCTTCGGATCATATTTATCGCATCTTGAAGAGAGAAATAAATTGAATTATTTATGTACACAATCTAGCAGCAGAAGATTCAAGTAAGTGGTGAAAACCAAGGCATGGCTACCCATTGGGCATGCTTCGATAAGTTATAAGCTATAATGGCAATTAACAGAGTTGTATTTTATTTTTAAATAATTAATGTTTTGTGCATGCGCGCCTTTATAGCATATACCTATAGTATACTCTTTTTGTCGACCTAATTTCAGGTCACTCTAAGTTAGTTATTGATAAGAGTACATTTTATTTGAAGAGGCCCATTCATTTTCTTGTAGGGGGACCCAATAATTTTTGTTGCACACCTGGTTAAGTATCATAGTTGCACATGTTTCATTCTATTAATATCTGGCTTCAAAAATGCTGGTGGCATTCAGTCTTAATTAATTTCAAATGTTTGATCAAAATACAGTTAAATATCATAGAATAATATTTCATTTAAATAATATTAAAAAATGCCGATGGTATTCAGTCTTAGTTCATTTCAAAATAGAGTATAATTAAATATCATAGAGGTATAGGGATCTGTTTCATTTAAATAACGTTCAAAACACACCGCTTTGACGATCTTCAGTCACTCGGCAAGCTTCGGTGATTTTCGAGGAGCAGGCGGAACGGTGCCCTGGTTTGCGTCGCTGGCTAAAGCCAAGTGTAAATTTCTACCCTAGGTCAAGACTTATAGAATATTAAGCGTCGCCTCAGAAAAGTGCGTACGCCTGGGTATCTACATATAAATTATAATGTTAATAGTATTGTCGCGCTATGACGTCATCTGGAAGAACTTACGAAACCCTGAGATCTTAGTAAAACTCATGCTCAACGTTTATTAACATTTGGCTTATATAGTTTATACTTTCTTATTTATCGATATTTATCGATATATGGTAAATTTGAAGTTTGATTTGACGACTGAACAATTGAACTTTATTTCTGGTCCCAATGAATTGAATAACTAACAATAGCTGACAGCTTTCTTGCAGTCGCTAACAAATGCATTACGTATCCTCAATTACGTATCCTCCTCGATTGTTTGATGAATCTATATAGAGCTTTTAATTCCTTTAAGGTAAGTCGTTTCATAATAATTACTTCATTCCCTTATACAAGGATCGTACACTGTGTACGGACCCAGCATCTTAACTTAGTGGTTATGTTTCATGAGATTCAGGAGATACCTACCAAATATTTTATACCCCGCACCAACGGGCGGGCATATCAGCTAGTATTCTGTAAAATATGCACTCCTTTTAAACAGTTTGTACATAAATCCTCTTCTTTGAAGTCTATTCGTTTCCTATTCTATAATCATAAATAATACTAAAGGAAATGGCGAGATTATTAAATGTTTATGAACGTGGATTTTCAATGTTTCTCTGTTGGATTTCATTTTTCGCGAGCAATTACTAATACTTCTTTTTTCTCCAGAGATCAAATATTGCTACATCTTGTATATATTTTGTTCGCACACATATAAAACTACCATCATGTCACTTACTCACGTTCGCATCAAAATTATAAAATACATAGCGGGAAACTTGTCCTTCATATATGAGAATGTAAAAGCAATATGGTGTCGGCAAGACCAACTTAGCTTTATACCCGCTACCGTGAATGCTTGTGTGTCTCTCCTATACAATACCGAAGTCGCATACTTATTGATTAACTCAAACTTCAGACTTGTTGCAAAATACAGGTCTTTCAAACCCTTTTCTTCTGCCCGGAGTGGGCGATTTAAGAGTAAGTTTCATTTTTTATTTCTAACAAATTATAATGAATTGAAACATAATTCTTTCTCTTGTTTAATATTTAGTTCTAGATTTTATTTACACACCTCAAGTTATATGTATCTTATATTTAATATGAGAAAATTACTTATCAATTATGTAAGTTTCCAACAAGAACAAAAAAGTCTGACAACCATTTGTTGTCCATAAACACACATCATTACAATTTATTTGCTTCCATATCATTCTTTTCTTTGAGAAATAGGCGATAAGAAGTGTTGTAGTATAGGAAGGTTGTATTATTGCCTGATCATAAAAAAAATATTGAAAACAAAAGAAACAATAATTTATAAACACGTATTATTATCCGAGAGCATATAGAACTATTATTATGCTAATAAAAGATGTGAAACATTTCCCACGCATATTTACAAAAAAAATGGCTATACATGCCGTGTAGTCAGTTCTTCATACGAAAGGAATACAACGAAAAATAAGCACTGCAAATATAAATTAAATTTGTTTTTGTGATTCCCCAAACAATTTTTGAACACACATTGCACATTCTTTCTCTTTCCGGTGATTTAATATGGTATTGTATGCTACGAGGTAAAAAGTATCTGAAAGATATTAAAAGAAATAATACACTAAAAATCGTATATGTAAATAAAAATCTTCCTTTTTCTGATAGCAAAGTTCCTCTTTTCGGAACGCTGTCCGTATGGTGATTTTGTATGGTAAATGTGAAAACACTCTGGTATACACAATATCACATTGCACTCTTTGTTCATCTTGTTTTGCCCCCTTTGAGTGCATACATTACATCATCTGCAGACACTATATTTTATTTCCATTCAACTATAATAGCAAAGTGCTTCTCGTGGCATAAAATATCGTGGTGTGGTAATACTGACACTATTATTTCAATGTTATAGTATAACATAACAGTTTTGGCCTCTAAAATGTAAAGACGATACAAGCTAACACTACTGTGTACACCGCTCGATGTGCAGTTGTTTAGCTCCAAATTTCTCCTTAGTAGTTTTGTGAAAGAAGTCGAGTCGAGAAGGTGATTTTTCACACGCAGCAGCAAATTGTGATAGTGAAAAAGTATTTGTGGATGGGATCAATTAAAAACAGACAAGAGACCTTCACTCCCAGGCACCCAGGAACGAAACCACTTTGGAAAAGCAGTGTTCAGAAACTGGTGAAAAAATGGAGTCAAACCGGGTCTGTCGCGAATGTGAGTAGGCGAAAATCAAATATCCGAGCACCCAAGGTCGACTTTGATATTCACTAGACGATACCACGAAGTCCGATAATGTCTACCCGGAACCTATCTCAGCACGTCGGTGTAAAACGAATAACGTGGCATCGTGTGCTGAAGTCTTTGAAACTGAAACCATCTGCGTAACACGTGTCCAAGAACTGCAGATGATAAACACAAATAAAAGAGTTGTGTACTGTAATCCGTTATTGACAATGCTCGCGAACGGACGTTTGGACCCTGTGCTGTATTTTATGCTAGACGAAGCATGATTCCATTTATGGGGTTACGTGAATGCGCAGAACACGCGTTACTGAGAATCTTCTGAGAATCCACATATCCTGAACGAAAGCCCTTCCATGACCAGCTAATTGGTGTTTGATATGCAGTTTCAGGGACACGTGTGGTGGGTCAGTGTTCTTTGAATCAACAGTGAATGGAGCAGTTTATCGTGGCTTCTTGCAACGGTTTTTGAAAAGAAACTTGCACCACAAGAGACACTATACTCTTACTTCCAACAAGATGGGGTTGCGTACTAAATTTCGAAGAGCGCACAGTAAGTAAGGAGTTGTTACCCCTGGTTCCCCAGATTTAACCTCCTGTGATATTTTTCTATGAGAACTTAAAGCAGAAAGAGTATGCAAACAACCCACATACCATAGCTGAACTGCTGCGAAGCATTACCAACACCATCCGGAGAATCGCCGGTCAAGAGCTACAGCTGGTGTCAGTCAACCTGCTGCGACGTGCACAGAAGTGTATCGACGTTAACGGGGGCAACTTTCATTATTTCATGTAACATGCAGGTAAGCCAATGTTCAACTTCTTTCGCCCGATATCCCGTATTACCACGCCGGGCTACTTTCATGTGGACCACCCTGTAGCTGCGTAAGACATGAAGTCTCACCTGATTCCGATCTCGAATTCTGTCATAGTAAATCTTTTATCGCTTCACCGTTTAACATGTAGGACCTCCAATTGTATTATAGTACGTCAAATTTAACGAGCGAAAAAGAAAAGAAACATTGATAATTTGTCTTGTTTTGCCGAAAATCAGTTCCTTCTTGCTTACATCACTACATAGGTTATATCAGATGTTGCCAACAACCATGTTTTCATTGCTATTGGTAGACGGAACATTTAAACTTTAAATACCCTGAAGAGTCAACGGGTGGTTGACAGCTGTTCTAGGAGACAAGGTTATAAGAGTAATTTCATGAAAATGCACCATTTGATATTTGCCGCACCATTTTGTAAAAATCTAAAAATATTATATGTTATTAATATGTATTTGAATGTAACGAAAACAAGTTTCTCTTTTACTCCAACAGGGTGAAAGAGGTGGAGGAGGAAAGGGGAGTCATGCAATTTCTCATATGAGACGTTTACATGCCTTTTTGAATACCTCAAGTTTTGTAAGAGATATTGGAACGAAACAAAAACAGTTCTTTTCGTAAAAGGCACCCTTTTGTCACCTCCATTACTTCCCCCTAATGGAGTAAAAAAATTGAAACTTGTTTTTGTTACCTTCAAGTACATATGAATAACACATATTATTTTCAAAATTTTAAAAACTGGTGCGGAACCTATTATTTATAAATCTGACGAAATTTGATGGATCCCTTACAACCCGCTGTTGACTGTCATATTGGATGTACTAAAGATAACTCTGGCATTTTTTCTTTATTCATTTTACTAAGTATACTTTGTTTGATAAACATGTCTCGTCTTAAGACTTAGGAAACTGATCAACACTTCTTTAAAAAATGTAAAATATGCATTTAAATTGTAAACAAACTATTTTTGGAGTGAATAATAGTCACGCAAACAAACATAACAATACAGACGTACTGAAAAAGAAGAATCATGTAAACCGTAATGAATGCAAAAAAATGGTCAATTTAGAATGCCATTTTGAAACGTAATGTTTAAAACTTCATCGATAAGGAGTCAATTATTTTACTTTGAACTATACAAATATTGTGAAAACGGGTTGTCTTCTTAAAGAGCTTCGTCACTCAAATCCAATTCTTAATAGAATATTCACTAAAAGTAAATAAGTAATTTCCCAACACGAGTTTCGAACAACGAAACCATTTCTTTCGTTATTTTAATTTGGACTCTGACTGTTAGAACGAACATTGAGCTGACTGTGCATAATAAACATTTTAAGAAACATAAAACTAAAAATATAATAACTCATCAAAAGAAATAAGAAGGAAACCACAATCTTGTTAAGTATAAAGCATTAAAACAAAAATCAGAAACAGTTACAAGGAATTGAAAAAATTCAACAAATTAATTGAAGATCTTTTAGAGGTTTATGACCAACACCGTTATTAAGTATATTATCGTTATTACAAGCAAGTGGTAATTACGTCTGTATTGACTTTGTAACTCAAGCATCTTTCATACTGAGTCCTTCAATTACAAATACTCAATTACTCAATACTCAATACTTGAGTAATTCAAACACAAACCTTTTCACATGCGTAGTGTCACAAAATAAACAACCAATGTTCAAGAATTTATTACTGTTGATATTTGCATACACATTATCCACTTAAGACCTATTGTCTATCTATGCGAAATATGTACAGAACATCCGTTTAGTAGCACTGACGATTCAACTAAAATTTTGAAGAGTACATCTAAACCAAAGATGTTCTAATAGAGGGTATGCTTATAGCTATCTCATGTCCGAAGAAAGAGTGAAGCCAAAAACCAAATGAACATCGACTAAGGCGACGCACCTGATTGGTTAGCAGACAACTACAGAGCTTTCTGCCATCTTTGTTAGCCGAAAACATTGTTTCTGATTAGAATAAGCGGGCTAACTGGACGAGTCTAAGTCGTGACGTTTGGCTTTATGTTCTTGGCGAATTATTACATCCTCTATTAGAATAACTTTGATCTAAACAACCCATAATTTATTAGCTTATACCATCCTTATTTAACAGTACAAAAACACTATTTTAATTAATAGTGTATTAATAGTTAATTTGGTAAGTCGCCTTAAAGAGAGTTACCGAAATAACTATATTAGTTTTCACTTGAGGTTGTTTCTTTTTTCCTAATCATTTGTTTTCATAGAGCTAACTTTTATACCTTCCGTTTTTCAATATTTATTTGCTTTTAGGATCGTTTTAATATTTACCTCCTGAAAGAACATAGACGAAGCACATCCCAACAAAAATAAATGCCACTTAAATTTCCCACTAAACATATCTAGAAGTGAGTTTGTACAGCCTGTTTATTTCTTACATAATTCCTCTTATTGTGCATTGTTTAGTGCTCTCTTTACTTTTAAATATTCATCATAAAACCTTATCGTGTGTAACAAGTTATAGTTAAGTTAGAAAGAAGTTTCGTCTTTCCTTTTTTCCAACGAGTGACTGATTCCTTCTACTGTGTATACGAGTGTGTAGTATTGTTTAACAGTTTCTTTTTAAAAAGTCAAATGTTATAAAATAAAATAGTTTAAAATGTTAATGTTTTCTCGTTGTTGCGTTGCATTTTAAGGTTAATTTAAACATTTTTATTAGAAATACTCTGGGAAACATTCACGTTTGATAGTAAGATATTTAAAATTAAATCAAACTAAATACAGGCATAAGTAAACAGTGCAAGAAGTATCTATATATTTAATACGTTACTTAGTTGTATATCCTCTTACTACGTACTTTGCGAATAAAATGACAAAACTATTTAGATTAATCTTCATTTCTTGCCATATTGGCTAATCGTTGTCAATTAATAGCATATTCAGTTGTGCTTAGAGATTCACGTTAATCACCCGAACGAAGCTCAATAGATTGTTAGGGTTGGTATTTATTGTCTAAATTTAATAAAAAGAATCATTCTTGAAGGATGCATTTTTGAGTTGTGCTGTCGGACATAGTGCCTAAGGTATATCAAAATTATCTCACCTCAATAGTCAAATGTCTGTTTGGGATCTACACGAACGATGTGGAGGCTGTCTCCTCTTCCTATCCCCAGAGAAGATTTCATCAACAGAGGTTATCTGTCTACACGAAACGGAGTTGGGCCATAGTTGCTTCTATAGTTCATAACAGCTTATTCTCAATAAAATAGTCACTTAATCAAATTATACAAGAGGTAGACATAATAATAGAAAGAGACACGATATACCTTATAGAATTCAATCAGTTAATTTATCTGGAGGACCATCATTACCAGAAACTAGCAACATCGAGGTCCAAGTTTCCATAAAAAATTGAAAAGATATAATCACCGGAAATATACAGCCGATTTTTGAAAGAGGACGAACGGCACTAGTCAAAGATCTACGTAAATTGATATATGCTTCATAGAGAAGGGCATTCCAATTAACCCAAAAACTCACAGTCAGAAATAGTTCCAGTTTATTAAAAAGTGATAAATCTAATTGCAATAATTCTCTTGCAATATCTTTACTCCAAAATATACTTTAAAATTTTGAGTTTGAGTAACATCTTACTAACACACGTAAGTGTATAAGTAGGTGAAACAATTGGAGACCATCGATGTGGATTTAGAATAAATTGGTACATGTTAGACCAGTTTCTCGGCTTACGATAAATATTAGAAAAGAGATGGGAATAAAATTCGACAGTTCACTACTTTTCTTGGATTTTAGAGAACATATGATTCTACTGTAAGGGGAAAGTTATTCGGATAGGTGATAATATATCAGATAGTTTCGGCATTCCCAGCGTACTGAAACAAGATAATGCCTTGTCACCACTATTGATTAACTTACATTACAGCGTGCTATTCTAAAAAAAAAAGAACAACAAGGGAATAACATTAACTGACAATAACCAACTGGTCTTATACGTGGGTGATGTAGATTAAATAAGGAACGATACAAATGTAATATGAAGTAATAATACCCAAGTGTTAGTAGGAGCAGGCGATGGGTTAGGTTTACAGGAAGACATGGGGGGAAATACGTGATAACAAGCCGAAAACAAAGAGGAAAATAAAACATAACAATTAACAGCTAACAAGACAGAACGTAATCAAATTTAAATACTTGGGAATATATGTAACAAGCAAAACCAAGGTTACAGAAGAAATGAAAATTAGCTTAGCATCGGGAAATGTATATTTCTATTAATTTAAAAATCTCCTAGCCATTTATTAATAAAAAAGGAATTTGAAATTGAAAATATACAAAACCATTATTATCCCGGTTGGCGAAACTTGGAGTATGACTGTCGCACATGAACATAAATTACGTGTTTGAAATAAGGCTTGAGGAAGATATGCAGTCCGAAACGATTAGAGGATTGTTGTAGCGCAGTTTTGAACGTAACGCTTTTTATGCATAATTATTTTCCTAAATGTTCTAGCGCAATTTCTCCCTCTTCTTGTTTGAAGGTTACAAACATTTTTAATGCATTTGTTGAGTTCCTATCCAACATAACTCTACATATAGCCTACCACAACATTTATTTCTAGCGCACTCATATTTCTAAAGTCCATACGCCACTGACAAACAAACATAGCGCATAGTTTCCTGTCTCTATATGACATATAATTAGAGTCATAAATAACATATATTACATTACACTACACTAGACATTATTACGTTTCTGTTCTCTCTTATAATGACCCCAACCTAGCCTATTTACACCATCTTGTAAGATATATCTTTCATTATCATTTGAATCTAATGCTAGCTTATTAACCTTTAGAGTATAGAGATCATTCTTATAGCTTCTAATTAGGTTTATATCTTTAAACGTTTTTGTATACTCGAATAGACATTTGTTATAATCATCAAATTTTATCTTATTTTCTACTACACAATTAGTTATTTCTTTAGCATTCTTTCCCAAGTTTTCTACTTTAAAATCATACATCTTTGATATTAACCTAGCAATTCATTCATTATTTTATCCTTATTCTCATCTTATATCTTTCCTAACACTTTCTTGTTCATTAGTGGTAATTCATATCTCTGAACAATCGATTGAGTTAAAATGATTAATCATTTATCTCATGTTTTTATATAAGTCATCAATTTCTATTTCGTATATATAGGTATCCGTACCATAAAGCATACCGTATTTAATTCAATATATTTCTTTAACCCATGTGATTGTTGAATTCCAATACTCTATGCACTTCTTTTAATCTCAACCGAAGTAACATACAGTCTTATGTTTCGATATTGAATAACAAAGCTTTCCTTAATATAGAGTATTGTTAATAGCTTGGTTTGTTTTGATTCTGGTGGTTTTATTTTCTCTGGAGCTAATCGCAAATCAGAATGTTTGTTAAGTAAATGTTTTGGATATTCTAAATCAACTTTTAATATTTAACCAATTTCGAAATTGCCCGAAACGTGATATTTACATCTAAACATGTCAGATAAGTTGAACGCTCATCTTTATTAAAAGCACACATGTATTTGTTATTTGTTTTTATACATTTTAGTGCATTGTGAGATTCCACCTCTTATACCCTTTCAACAATTAATATCTTATTATAGTCGGTTAACATTTCTAATTTAATCTTTGTCATTTTAACATTGAATTTCATGATAAACCAGATGCTGTGTAATACCAAAGTAGGATCTAAACCGTACGCTTTTAAACAAATAACTCTAAAGTTTTCAAACAAATCTGCTAGTATTAATATATTAGTTTTGTTTTAAAGCTTAGTATATTCTTCTAGGTGTTTAATATTAAATGTTTCCTAAATCTTTTGGGATGTTCATAGTATTCATTACTTACATGAGTACTGTTAAATTTATTTAAGAACTCTTCTTTAGGAGGTACTTGTGTTTCTTTTAATTTATCTATTAAATCAATGTACTCATACGAAATCACCGCTATCTTAGTTATTTGGTTTTATGGATCATTTGAGAAGTATTTCGATTTTCTATGAATTGTTCTTTTTATATTTAAAGCTAATTCTGTTAGAATCTTTGACTGAAATGTAATTGAGTCAACAAACCTTAAGATAATTCCATTCCTTTTACCCACCTTTACATGTTTTGAATATGTTATATACCTTTCTTCTTTATTTGCGATCAGTTTTATTATTCATATCATAAACAAGTCTTCAACTTTTAGAAAAATAAATGAGTGTAGTAACCAGTTAAATTTTGAATAAATATGGAAAAAATCGATAATTTTTCGACTGATTTCGATCATTTAAATTCCAATACGTATGGGTCGCACCTCTAAATGTTCCATTTAAATGATCATGACCTGTAACCTTTGCTTTTATCTATCTTACGCAACATTCTTTATCTTTTCTTTATACCCTTTTAAATTATCTAGCATATATTCTTTACTTTTTAAAAATATATTCCTTTTAGTGTGTTTATTTGTTTTTCGATTGTAGGTGGTAAATCATTTAAAGTTTTACACATATATGACAATTATTTGAGCTCATATATTTCTTCTTCATCTTCAGGTAGTGAATCCATTTCGACTTGCTTATTATATATCTTTTTGATTAGAATTGTTCTTCTTGTAACATTCTAACAAACACTTTTGCAGCATCTAACCCAACATATGTATCTAGACTTTTGTAATCTCCATTTGAAAATTGATATAATAAAAAGTTATTGGAAGGTGCTTTTGATGTTTTGCTGTTTTAGGAGAATTATGTTTTATTTCTAATTTACATAACAAACAATCAAAATTGGTATATATTTTAAATGTAACTTTTATAGATCAAATATAGTTTTGAAACTTTTTTATTATCTTGCGGTTTAGGATGTTATATTCTAACAGCTGCGTGCTCTTTACAATATAATTCATTTTCTTGTAACTGTTTAACTTCCAAAGTGTTTCGTTAAACATCTATCACTGAACTATAGTATTGGTACCTTTATTTGACTTCTTATTCATTTAGACAAGTCTTTTATCAGCAAACATGATTATTTTATTGTCCTTTACATATCAAAAATATTTTATTGTTCATGCTTCTTTATAATTTGGAGTGGATACACGTTATATCTTCCATAACAGTTTTTGATATATTCTGTTTGTAAATTTCAGTTTGTATTTTAATTGAAAAGGAAATTCAATACCATTACAACATTTTTTGTAATTAGTTAACACACTGTATATGTTTAGAAGCCCGTTGAGGGTCGTCTTGCATCAGTTTTAAAAAATCATTCAATAGAGTATAAGAAGTAATTTGTTGTCTTTAATTTCAATATTGATTACGGTTTTTACTTTAATTTCTTTATGGAGAAAGATGTAAGAAGAACCTCATAGCGGTAAATACTTGTTTAATCTTATTTTTAAAGGTTTAAATTGATGTAATAACCACCCTGAACCTCTACCTTGAAACTCTTTCAATTGTTTAAAAGCTTCTATTCAATGTAGTATATATTAATTTAAGTAAGTTGATTTTATTCTCTCGTTTGATGTTTTAAAATTTAAGTTCTTATACTTCTTTTTCTCTTTGATATAGTCACAAATAAAAACAAGATTAAATTTAACAGCGTGAAGTATTAATTCTTCTTTAATTTTCTTAATAACCAATCATTCACTTGAATTAAAAATTTTTACTGTGTCTTTATATTCACCTATGTTGTCAACTATAACAGTTTTAATCGCTCTGGAAATGCTGTTTCTTTTATATCTACATTAATAGGTATGCGTGGTAGTTTAGTTCTCCAAAAACTTCTTCTGTAAAGGCGAATATTTGTAAAATGTGTTCTGTTTGTTGTGATATATATTTTTGGACAGTGTCATCATTTTTTCTGTTTAATGTACTTATTATCTGGGCCTTTCTAAGTGTTGAATAGTTACGTATGTTATACCTATTTGCGTGTTGTCTAAATCGTGTTTAGTTCATTTCACTAAAATTCTCAAAGATGTAGAATGGTAATTTCTTAAGAATATAGTGTTGTATACGTTAATAATTTAGCACTACCTTTATTTGATGTTCTGCTTAGAGAGGTGTTTTAACTATACAACTGTCATACAATTTAATATAATACTAGTACATATTACTCATCTTGTTTCCTACAATCTCAATATTAGCCTATTTTATTTTTTGGTGTTCTTTATCGTTCGATGTAGAAGCTTTTGACTTTTTACTCTTAGCATTTGTAATAAAATTCTTCTTCTTGCTTTCTACTTGAACATTTTGATTTGACTTCATTTCTTACACCTCGAAATTCTTACTACTACTATCAAAACCCAGCTTCTTTTTCTACTTCAATATTTTTATTTGATTAATTTATTTTCATGTTTTTAGAAGCATACTCCTTCTTACTATTAACATCATTAAGATTCATCTTCTTCTTTTTACATTCTCAATATTAACTGACTATATTCGTCTCTGTATTTCACCGTTCGATGTTGAAGCTTGCGGCTTCTTACACCTAGCATTACTAATCAAATTCATCTTCTATTTATTATAAAAATAATTTTATGTACAATTCGATACTTTCATGGATATATACAAAGTGAATTTTGTATCACAATATTTTCCATATCTATCCAACTGTTATGCCGATTATCAAGCCCTAACCATTTAACACATACCTTATCACTTTTCTTCCTTAATACCTTTTCTACTAGATACTCATCCTTTTGATTAGCTTTTAATAGTTCTTGTGCATAAAACATTCCTTTTACATCATCGTAGTTTAAATCATTTAACCCATATGTTGATTTAAAATTTGATTTGATTTGATTTGATTTGAAATTTGATATTGATTTGAAATAAGTTGATTGGTTGAAATTTTAACTCACTAATAATGAAAATTTATAGTGGTCAATTAGGTGTATAGCCTTTTGTAAATCCTTCTAATTTGCTTATAAGAACATAATCATTAATTTTATACTTTGTTTTAACACGTTTATATTCTTTCTTATATAACGTTTCTAATTTTGTTTTTTTCTCATTTGTCTCATTAGCCTCTACAGGATTAATTTATATTGTTCCATGGACTTTATAGTTATATTTATAAAATAGTTTTGGTAATAACTCCATCCATTTGTAATTATCTTGTTTAGAATTTAATCCACATGTTATGTTTAAACATTGTATTAAATCTCTCGACAATAGAAGCATTCTTACCGCTATGTGTTGAATAGTGGTTAATGATACTCCTTTCGTCAGATCTTAAATTCTTTGTAATAAAACTCACTTCCTTGATATGTTTGTAAATAATATACAGGCTTCTCCGATTTTAATACTTCTTTAATATTTCGTAATATTTCTACCTGTCTTATCTTTACTGGAATACAAAATGCAAATTTAGGAAACACAGCAATAATCGTTTAAAGATCATATAATCTTTATTTGCTTTTGATTCATCTTTAAATGTTCCACTACCAATTTCAACAAGATCAGCTTGCCATAGATCATCAATACAATTTATGACACTGTACATTTTATGGTTTAGTATAGGAAAAATTTTTCTTATTGGTTTATGCAATTCTTCGATAACGTCTTCTCTAACACCCTTTCCTTCGTATAGTCATGTATTCTTTTCAACAAACTGATCTTTTAATTCACCATATATAACATATGTTCCTTTCTTTATAAATCTTTCATTATTTGTTTGGTTCAATATAATTGGCTCTTTCTTCGTATCAGTATTTTGTTACATTTAACACACTAAATTCTCACGATTTATTAGATAGAGAATCACTAATTGGTTAATGCAACGCTCAACATACATCACAATAAATAATCGTTGACCTTCATCGATACATAACAGTTCTCTTAGTTCACATTGAATCAAATTTTACTTTTTTAAAATGTGAACGATAATTTCACCTATTTCATTATTGTTTAATTATATATATATATATATGCAAGTGTTATCGACTAGGATTTTGTATATTGTTCGTTAGTTTGCATTCATATAAGAGTTGGCTATGTTAAATTGTTTAAAAATCGGTTTTGGTTTATTTTTATTCCTAATTATCCAACTAGTTCTATTTTACTCTATCTATATAGTTTTAAAAATCTGAAACAGAAACTTTTACATTAAATTCTGAGACTATATCATTATTAATATTTTTAATTTCCTCTATATACTCTTTCCTAATCTTATTTCTTCTCTATACTCACTTCTTAAAGTATTAGTGATATGTGATGCTATCGTTAGTTTTCGATATTATCTGATTATAACTAATTAGATTTTGATATTACTTTTAATTCTAACTCATTGACTTTCGATGTTATCTCCGATTGTATGTTACCTATTCTGGAACATCAGTGTGATCTATACTCATGAAAGCTATCCTTTGTTCCATAATTATTCTCTGTGCACAACATCTGTATTTTGTATCTCTAGAATTCTTCTTGATATTCATTTAAAATTTATAATGTCGACAATTCATTTGTATGTTTTACTTAATATGATTTCTTACTATATCCATTGGCATTTATTTAAGAAAAACTTATTATATGTTGCAAAAACTAGTGTTGTAGTACCAAATAATACGAAACAGAAATATCAAAAAGAATTCCATACTATTGTGATCCTCCCGAGCAGAGGGTAAAATTAACTTTATTCATAAAACTCAAAATAATAGGAAAATTTAGGATTTAATATAATTTTATATTTTTCTTGTAAATTGTTGAGTGAAATGGAAATAAAACAACCGCCATGTTTCAGTAAAGATGAACAGAGTAACATCAACGTAGACTGATGAAATATAATGCAATCTATGACTTCAATTGAGAAGTTATTCACCTTTGAGTAAATAACCATATTCCTTATGGTAAGAACGTCACCTTTCGACCTACTTAAAGTTCAGAGGAGAGTCAAGTCAGACAAACACCACACACACATATTTACTGCATATACAAATCACAATATAAAGCCAATCAGTATTCTACCAAAACCTTCAGTTCCATAGACGGGAATGCGGTACGATAGAAGAGGTCTCCAGTTCGACAGCCTCCAGCCAAAGCATCAACTCCAATCTAAGAAGGAAGATAGTTTTTTACTGGACATCTTATTTCGCTGTGATAGAATCAAAGGCTGTAGAGTTTCATTTAACATCTAACTTCAACCAATTTCCAGGTATGAATAGAGGATCTGCTTTATATTGTGATTCTAGCGTCTGACATAATTTAGGCTTTCTAAGCGTCACCTACCGAACAATATTTGCTGTAAGTTAAATAAATTCGTTAAAATCTGTTTACTCTGTTCATCTTTACGGAAACATGGCGGTGGTTTTGTTTCCACTTCACCGAACAATTTACAAGAAAAATATAAAAATATACTAAATCCTAAATTTTCCTATTATTTTGAATTTTATGAATAAAGTTAATTTTACCCTCTGCTCGGGAGGATCACACTATAAAGGAGGCCAGTAGCTCTGAACCCCTTTCAAATATTCATCCGCTCACTATGTTTATAAATATTTTATGATTGTTTCCATACAGGGTACAAGTTAAAAGCAATCTCTCCAAATGTTCCTATTTCTATTGAGTTTATAAAAGATTGTCAGATTCTTTTACCCATCTGAAAACATATATAACACTTAAATACTTAAATGGGCACAATTAACTGAATCACAGTTCTGTATTCTTTCATCGTTCTAAAAAAATATCTCCCTAAACATAAAGATTTTCATAGTGTGCATTCATATGAAACAAATACATATTTTTCGTTTTGTTTTTTCCCATTACATAACCAATGAATTCCTATATTATTTGATCTATCGAAATGAACAACAATACATTCAATTTTTCTAGGTTTCGATGGCAATTCATCACTCATAAATACCCCTCTATTTTTTATGTATAACCTTTATACCAGTGAATTGATATCAAGGTTATTTAAGGGTTTGATTTCTTCAAGATTTTGGATTTAAGTTTTTTGAGACCTCACCACATATTTTATCTTTAACTATGTTTTCTATTTCTGCATTATGTCTCTTTTGCTCTGCTAATTCTTCTTTATATTTCTTAGCGTCTATAACCTGTTTAAAAAGCAGCTGATCGTCCTTCAGGAGAACGAATTTCTCCATTAACACCTAAGATAGTTGTTATCGTAAATATAAATCCACCATAATGTATGTTGTTCCAGTCTTCATCTCTTTGTTTAGTTTCTTGACTTGAAGTATAATAAGTGAATTATATAATGAGGCTTTTACCTATCAATATTTCCTTTATTTTAGTTAATCTGTTTGTTTGTTAGTTGTGGTCAATGTTTAAATTTACAAGTTCACATTAGATATACTAAACGCAAAACAACTAAGTATGATAATTATTATAAAGATATGGATAATTCCATAAATTAATTTTCACAATATAAAGCTTTCTTTTACGACAATTTAAAGTTCCTGTCTCTTTTGTTTCTATTATATGGATTTAAGATGCTTTTGCCTGCCATAAATTTGATTTGCCTTTACCAAAATAGAGTATTTCTCTGATAAGGGAACCTCATTGTAAAAAGTTTTTGGCATTGGACATGTCAATAAAGAACATTGCAAAGCATGTAAGGACAGTCATTGCTTGAAAATAAGTTGCAAACTATTAGGTATTCTTTGTCCAAATGTTATAAATACTTTCTTTCGACTTCGTATACATTTTATTTTGTCAAAATTCAAGAGAAACTAGGCCACTAATATTGATTAGAACATAAGTTTATGAATATCTTAGGACAAAATTTCCACTGTTTGAAGTGAATCGATCCTTATATAAGAATTCAAGGCTTTTATGTAGCAAATGGGAATACGTGCATAGAATTGAGACATTCTATATTGTGCAAATCAGTCCAAGAAAATATTTATTAATTGATAGATTTCCTAATTTAAAAAAACAGTATTTCTGTATCATTCTAGTTTCATCTTTCGTCCTTTCTGTTAGCTTTTAAATTCGACTTCAATTTGAGCAATTTAGAACAATTTTTACTAATTTTAAGCATACTTACATCCACACGATAGAAAACAATGAATGCAAAACAAATCCTCCCTTATTTCTTTCGTCCTAGGTTACTAAAACTTTATCAAGGAACAATATAGGAAGAAATTCCTTACGCTGATATAATTAAGATATTTTACAATTATGATTTTAAGAAATAATATACGAGATACAGATCTCTACAAGACACGTTTAGAGGAGTAGAGACAGAACATATATTTTATAAATACGACGACTTTGATGAAAATGTTTTAATGAAAATGAAGATATAATTCTATGACGATATTTGAACCAGCAATTAATGCTTGACTTCAATATTTACGAGCTCTATCTTGATAACTTCATATTCGCTAAGGGTGTTTGGCCCCTTTATACAAAGACATTTCAAAGGATCTACCTGCTCGAATATGGCAGATTATCAACGCCGGATGCGGATCTGTACTGTAGTAATGAGACGGAAAGATAAGTTTATTAATCCTTACATTTATAGTTGCCGACATTTAATGTTGTTATTTAATCATTATTTGGTCTGTAGAATAATTATTTTGGCAAGCGGCCAAGACCGGAAAATTTATATAAATAAAAACATGAGATAATCGACGATAATAGCAACACTGCCGATGATTCTACTTATATATATATCTATTGATTTTAAGATGAGGATATTTGTGATATAATTTTGAAAAAGTCCTGCATCGATGATTATTTATATGATTGATATTTGAAGCTAGCTGATACATGTATTATATTTGATTGATTTATGTATTTTAGGAAGCGTGATTTATATAGATATAATTATTTGAATCAACGACGATATATTTTAAGCGATAATAAAGATGAATTATATTTTCTAAAGATATATTATATTATATTCATGCAGTGACATCTACATTCCCTCAAATTATTTAGGTCCTCTTGTATATCAATTCAACTACAATTAAATAATACGTTGAATTTCAACGACAAGTAAATAAGACTTCTAAAACTCTTGAAATTTTAAACATTTAGGCGAAACCTGCTAAGACTACTTAATTAAACTTTAGCTTTAGACCCTCCTTGAATTTTAAGCCACCAATAATTCGACAATAAAGGTCAGATATAAATACTATAATTTGTGTACACACGGCAATATTGTTAAACAAGATGCTTAAACTTTATCAACGCTTTGTATATAACTTATTGTAAATAACGCGATTTCAAGTTTTACCCTCCCAACTTTCTTCCCTCCCTCGCTTTCTTCTTGATTAGCAAAAGTATATTGCTAGAATTTTTAACATCCCCATGTCCGATAATCCATTGTTTGTTTTTTGAAATAATATTAATAACTTGCTCCCTACTTTAATGTAAACATTTTGCAAAAATAAAAGTAAAGGAAGATATGACCTTAAAATAACACCTTTTATAAATACAGCCCACCTTTAAAATATCGTGTAGTATTACTATTTATATGACTAGCTAATTATTATCATTAAATGAGGTCTGTATGAGAGAGCTTTCACCGTTTGATTATGATAGTATGTTAACCATTTTATTCCTTCTTCTTTTGCTCGGTTCCATTTACAAATTGAGCGAGGCCATACGGTATTTCTTTACTAGATTGTTTAATCTAGGCAGATTAACTAATTGTTATCGTTTAAGTGGTGGTGGTTGTTGTTATTAAACTTTAATAACGGGTTAATCATTTCGCCTTCAACTTAATTTTCCGTTCTTTCTTCCTCTCATTACGAGAATAAGTTTAGATTATTAGATCACGATATATATATAGTTACGAATTTTACGATTTGAACTATTGCATAGACATAGGCTCATCCTTCCATACCTAAATTTCTCTAAAAACAATTGGCTTAATAATAATAATAAAGTTTATAATGCATCTGTACTTCTTGTAATTCTAACAATATTTCCATTTCCACATTCATTTAAAAACATTTAGATAATCTTTCATTATTATGTAAAGGAAAATAGTAGCTACGTCCTTTTATTAAAATGACACATTCACCATCATATTGCTTTAGATAAAAAACTTTCATCTAAAATTATTTTGAAAGACGACAAGCATTAAAGTCTGTCGACGTTACAAAGGGCAAAGTGAGCAGTGTTTCATGAAATAGATAAGGAAAAACTAGATTTTGTAAGTGTCCTTACAAAGTAACTTTGACACACATTATGGTCCTCATATTAACGTAAAATCTACAGGTATAGTAAAAATATTTGCACTTCAATTTGATTTAATTCTGCTACATGGTTAAATTTCGAAGGCTTCCATTTTGTAAATTTATAACTGCACAATTTATATTTTATTTCCATCCATATTTCCCCACTATTAGTAGTTGCGGAAGCATATATCAACATACATAATTTTCGGATAATGGATCACACGAAATGTTAACTAGTGGACACAAGAAATGGGTTGTGCTTCAGATCATATAGTACATCAGTAACATTTCGCAGATTATGTTTAAATGTTTCACATAAATGTTTATTGTGATTTCTTTTTGTGAGTTCTTTTAAGATCTCGCAATAACAATAAGATTCATTGGATGCATTCTCCAAATATTCATTTTACGGTTAGATTTCCCTATAATTTTCATTCTGAAATTTTTGAAATTTCTTTAAATTATATTAAGCATTGTTTATTATATTGTATATCAACAATCTTCACTACCATTTTTATAACTTTTACAGTCAGATTTCCACAATTGCGTCAAGATTATTACCCGTTTATTTCTAATGCAGTTGTAAACTACATATTTTTCTTTAAATTTTAGTTTGTAGAATCATCTTTGGTTAATTCTTCGAGTTTAATGTGTTAAAACAAGTTCCCCTTTAAAAGGTGTTAATAATGAACAACAGTAAACCCCATATTTCTTTTAAAATATTTAAAATGCGTTCGATAATTTTGAAGCATTTTAGATAGGTTACTCAACTATTTCCTGAGTTATTGACTTAAATATACGACACAGGTACTGCATTCGATTATTACCGTTCTTTATGTTGATTCCTATATTTTACGACGGTTATTAGATACGAGATATATTGACACGAATAGATGAGTTTCAGTATTTTGAAGATGACATTTTTACGAGTTTAAGTTACCCGAATATGACGAAATAAATGAAATATCCAACTATATATGGGATTATTTCCACGTTCATGATTAAGATATAAAGATTATTTGACTTTGACTCACTGATATAAATTTAAATATTTGAGTATAGTAACAATAGTTACAAGCGACTGAAAGTTCCAGTTATCCGAATACGTAATATAGCAATACAACTACTACAACTTTATCCTTTATCGTAGGCAACCATAAATACAACGACTTTAAAAAAACTACGCTCGTGTACATATATAAACATTTAAATGTACTTACCTTAGATATACACTAACAGAATAATTCGATCATCGTGATATGCATTAATCAGAAAGTTCTCATCACGTGTCACGTAACTAGTAACACGTTTCTTCAATTTCGACCAAAATGTAGCTCCCATCAATTCAAACTTATGTCTACTGCTAGCCCTTCTAGCCCAAGTTTCAAGCCAATTTGCAACAATTTCGAAATTTAATGGAGATTACACGTATATCATTCAAATTATAGATGAAGAAATTATTATTACTACGATTGCCGTTCAACATTTTTTCTTTCTCTTTTCGTCATTTCATCAGGCATACAACGGTAGTATATTGACATGGCATTCAAACGAATTTTTGTAAAAACATCCCGTAATTACGTTTTTGCAAATTTTATAGCTTAACGATTCGCCTTATTCGATAATTACATTACGATATTGCATTAATTATAAATGCATGAGTATGTTTTGCCTAAGAACACGTTAAAGGAAATAAGTTTTATTTCCTTATAAATTTTCTAACGATTATATGTGACAAGAGACATTCAAGTTAATAATTGAAATATTTTTATTATCTCTATAAACAGAAAGTTCCACGAATTTAATCCAAGTCACAGTAACTTTCAAAAAAGTTGTGTTTTATAGAGATGCAACCCTACCCAAGATGAACTTAATATTATTAGTATAATTTAGTTTTATTCATATTTACTCTATATTTATCTATAATTTGTTTCATTTAATATTACGTAGCTCCATATACAAGATTATACAAAATCTACATACCAACCGTAAAGATAGCAACAAAACTACCGTATTTTAGTCCTTTGTTTTAGTATTTTTACATTTTAATCATTTAATTTGTTTTAATTCCATTCATTTATACATGTTAATATTTTAATCCATTTCATTTTTCAAGTCTTTTAGCTTTTATTACTTATTTACTATAAATTCGTTTACTCACCATGTATATATGTAACATACAAACATATTTTCAACCTGATCAACGTGCACTTCCAAATAGAAAATTAGTGAATAATTTTCACATGCTATACATAAGACAAAGTTTCTGCCAGCAAGCAGCTGATACCCCTACAACATTTTAAATCTACAAGAGCTTCAGCAGCCATTACCAGCTTCCAGTATGTTCTAATAAATTTCACCATCTACTGCATGCAGAATGTCCGCTTTCAACAATGCAGGCTTGACAACAATGGGAATGCCATTAACTCTATCCACCAGCAAGTTACCCTGCAGTAAGACCGGTAACCCCCCCCCCCCTTACTTCAAATCTAACAACAGTTTTTAACCCTATAGTGTTAAACAATTATAAGAAACTTCTCCTTTTCAAATGAAATACCATCTTCCCAAGAAGATTGTTTGCAAAAAACTACCTACCCACTGTAATCCAATAATTAGAACAATTAACTGCAGGAGATTACAGTGAAAATTTTCTTCACAGTGAAAAGTGACTGACAATATTTCGATATTGACAATGTCATCGAACACTTTAATTGCAAGTACAAGTTGTATAATCTTAGCTTCAAAACACTTTAATATATGGACGATCTAAACAAGAGACTTTACGTTAATAATACACAATTTACATTATTTAATAATACATTATTTAACGAACTTGTATTGACATTCAATAAGTAATATTATTGAAAGAACAATTTAGAGTGACATCTTTGTAAATATGTGATTCCTTATATAGAGTCAAAGAACAGTTTTAGTTCTCTTAAACTATAGAAACTACGAACTTTTTGTTGAAAATACATTTACTATTTTTTTTCATTTATTCGAAATATTATTGGAAATATTCAAATATTCATGTATAATCATTTATTTTATAACCAATATCATGTTTTGAATATCTAAAAGACTATATTTTAGATTCAACAATCCTTTGAAAGTGAATTATTACTATGTGCTTCAATATAATTGTGTATCAAAATATGTATTTCTTACTTTATTTTTTGATGAGTTTAGATTCTTGTATTACAGTATCTCCAACTGCAACTTTGGTTCCATTTTGAGTTATTATTTTATGGTAGGGGTAGTGTTGTATGATTGTAGATTTCAATTTATTCATTTCATTATTTTTAATTTAGTCTAACAGTGTATTTAGTTTGTCAGACATTTGGTTTATATTGAGTTGTTTCTCAAGATCTATAATGTAATGGATCATAAACAAACGTTAAAATTATCTTAAGCTCCAAGGTAACAATTAGTATGTCAAAACAGAGCAACGTTACAGTGAGAGCATTTCTATTACCGTGTATACTTTCCTACGAAAAGAACTCCTTCCGACAACCACGATTTAACCTTGCTTCACAAGAACTAAGAATTGTCACATGTGCATGTTCCCTTTAACAAGAAACACGCGCCAATCTGGAAATTAATTTACTGATATGAATAATAACACAAGAAACCATCTAAGAAGTGATTTAAAAATTGTAAACAACTTCGCCTTTAGCAGTTTCACTTTATCCCACATCAAAATTCTCAGTGCTTCCTTCAATTAGAAAATAAACTATAAATATTACCAAAAACTTCCCTCTAGACGCACTCGCGGAAAGACGCTCGTAGACGGTTGTGCTCAACCATCGTCATTAAGTATTTCGACAGCTTCAGCCTCAATTCTACGTTAATATCCGTCGAATAGCTTTCTTCAAAATTACACTCCGTTTTGGACTCAGAAGAATTACAGGACTTTATATCTTTGGTTTAAACATGATTAAACCACTTATACAGTGAAAGTGACAGTTCGAACTTTGAATACGAAGTGTAATTCATTCGACATATCAACACATCAGATACATGTTAAATTCAAAAGGTATGTTGCTCTCTCTAAATTGCCTAAGATGGTATATGTACTTGATTCGGTATAATTTGGTATTTGGAGTTCAATTTAAACTCATTTGTATTCTTGCTATTTTTATTTAATATGTTTAAATTTGTAACTAAATTCTTATTCGCATCATGATTCAGAACTTCGAAGTCGACGAGGTGTATTAATAACTCTCCTATAAAGATCCATATTTTGTTTTAATAATCTTGTATTCTTGGAATTTAACTGAGCTACGACCTTCAATAAATGTCATTATTTAATGTTTATTTGTGTTTGCTCAACCTTAACCTAGTCCGTTTAGAAGATGTCCACATCCTACCTTCTAGGTACTATGCCGTCAGTTCGGTCACTTCTTGTAGTTAACGGCACCATAATTATCGTATACATCCTCTCGCATTTTCTTAATTAGACCCATAGCTCGGTCTGTTATCAATATTTTCAGAAACCTTTGGTATTAAATCCTGTTTTTGTGATGTTACTTGTCTTAATTCTTTAGGTGCATCAGTGACAAGTTGATCTTGTTTTTTATACTTTTAATGCATATCCCAATGTCGTTTTTATATTTGTCTGAACATTTTCATAAGTTCGCTTATCAGTTCAAAATGGTTATTAGCTTGTTCAACAATAACATTTTCAATTATTATATGAAAAAATATTTAAATTTTTCACGTAGATTTACGTTTATCTATGTTGATGTTTATGTTTATATTTACGTTTATCTGCGTTTATGTTTATGTTTACTTCTTTCATTGATTCATCTTTAACTCTATGTATTTATCATAAGAGAAGTCAAAGTTCAGTAAATGTGAAAACAGCAGTCGTACCGCTCAGTCTGTCTGCAAGATACTCATTGCTTAGGATCAAAATGTATTAGCTCTCTTTCTCGGCGATAACAATAAAATTCCAATCCTCATGTTTCGGACGTGTGGAACTAAGAGTGAACAATAAATATTGACACTAAAATATCAAGCCATGCTCTGGTGACGGTGTGTGTGAAGCCCCTTGTTCTGTGCATACGTTCACAGACTTTGATAGAGTTAGGTCTTTCTTAAATAGTACGGAGATAATGTATTGCAAGAGGAGAATATTACAAAGTTATCAAAAATATTTTAGAGAACTCGCAGACACATTGAATGTACTTGGGGATGTATACCAGATGGTATAATCCTATAGTATGTACATTTCCTCTACCAACGGTTAAAGTAAACAAGTTTTGCTACTAAATTTAACTCGCCACATCTTTGTGAGGATTGTTTATGCACATCCTTCACACAATCTACCTAAACGACATTTGGAGGCTGCATCTGTAGTGTCACATTTTCATGCCAGTCCCAAATGACTTTAGTTGGCAAATGTTTATGAGAAACTGAACAGCCGGTGAATGTGAGGCTTTCCTGTATTAGACGCCTTATATTAACTTATATACCTCAGACATATACACTTGTACTAACTACCCTGTATATGGTATAAGTACACAGCTATTTCAAGAAATACAAGCTTGTGAAACTAGATATCTGAATGGGTGCAGAAGCGAGGATAACGAACTCCGATTTGGACTGGAGTAGCGGTAATATAGGCATTCTACGCCCCCTTCAACTCGTAAAAACCACCCGTATATGTCTTAAGCTCATTTTTACCCTTACCCTAAATGTTAAAAACTTCTTTAATAAAACATTGTCCATAAAACCGCATATCCATATGTTCTGAGTCACTTTCAACCCCTAACTTCAATCTCTATTTTGAACCTCTTACCTTAAACCCTATTATTAACCCCTAATTCCAACCGGGATAATCAATTTTACCTAATACTTGACCGTGCTTACTTATTTGTACTTGAGAAAACATATGTGCAAGGAAATTATCGAAGGGTTCTAGATATGAAGTATCTGTATATATCCCATTAGCATCTCTATGTCTTATTTCGAAAACCATATGGATATCTGTATAATAGAGATGAATGAACCCATCACCTAGATCAATTTCAAATTCAATAGATTTGTTTGGATTATTTAAATTATCAATTGTTTTCGAGTTTGTTTTAAATGATTGGAACTTCCAAACATTCTCCAATATTCTCCAGAACGTCCAATATTCTCCATTTATTATATAAAAAGTTTTATGGATCAATCCATAAAACCTGAAAACGTTCAGCTTTTCACTTTTAACTGCAAGAAGAACATTTGCATTTGATCCATCAAGCACAATCACATTATCCTTCCCACCTTAAATAATTATTGTGATTCTGTTGAAGACATTGTGCTATATTACTATCTACCGTTTATTTCATTGTTAAGTTATCAGTCTGGAAATAATTTTATACAATTTATAGTCTCAGAGGCGACATAGTGATAAAAATATGAACTGAATTTACTGATTTATTTCAGTACGTAAGTCCAGTTACGTATTATATAATAAAGGAGATATTTATATAATAAATGAGATATGACAGACTGCGATATTAAAGTAAGATTACGAGAAGAAGCAAAAATGAAAAGAGAAACGGTATCTTATTACAAGGTGGCATAAGATGTATAATAGTGAGGTCAAGTGATTGTGGTAAAACAACATTATGATAGATAACTTTCGTTTATCACTTAAGTTGTTAGATTATAAGAAGGTGTACATAAACTCCAAGAGTTTACACCAAAGAAGTACCAACAATTGATAAAGTTATTTGATGTAGAAGAGAAGCTTGTAGATAAATTTGGAACTATAAGACGAAACAACGAAGAGTCTATTCCACTAGATCAATGTAAAAAATCTTATATTTTACGGCTTCATTTTAGAGAATCGACACAACATTAGAGAAGAATTTACGCGTGGAAGACAAAAAACACCTTAACTGCTTTTATTTCGGAAAAACATATAATAAGATAACATATAATAAAGTACCAGAACAATTAGTAAAAGACAAGTTAAACTTTCTTTGAATATTTAGACAAGACCATACTAATCTTAAACTTATACGTGAGATGTTTGTAA